>CM076583.1:320791212-320904584 GCA_034641835.2 Pinus albicaulis | reverse complement strand
AGAGGTTCAGACAAAACCCAGAAAAATTCCAGAAAAAAGTCCAGGTCGCAGTTTTTGACCTGTTTTCTGTGCAGGTCGCAAATAATGGGCTGAAAAGTGCGACCTGGAGGTCCAAGTCGCAGTTTCTGGGCTGAAAAGTGCGACCTGAAGCTCCGGGTGTCCCAGCGGTAGATTTCTGGAAAATTTTCCGTCTCAGTTGCGGCTGATGTCTGTCACCTGCACAATAGGGCCAGAAACACGCGGAAGTTAGAAATTTTAATGTTTTAGGGTTTTATAGGTGAAAAACAACATGAAAATAGGAAAAAAAAAAAGCTAAAAAGAAACCCTAGGGTCTGAAGTAGCTGGATATGCAGGAATATGAAAAATGACAGCGGTCGTAATTGAAAACCCGTGTGGAGTCGCCAATTGTTAGTATGAATCTTTTGTCGAAGCGTACGAAAAAAGACCACTTTAGCTACGCATAAATTATAGCCCTAACATCAAATATGGCTACCAATATCTTCAAATCTGTATTTAGTTGATCAAGACAAGTGCTGCAAAAAACTAGATCTATGCATAGAAAGACATTAAGCAGTAAAATCAAGAGTTTGCTCCATACATCCAATAGACAAGACAAGAACAATGTTTTTTGAAAGAATTTTTGTATTAAGGGCACCTGGGAGGAAAACAAGAAGGTGTATCCAATTCTCCTCAATGGGATGGGTTCTTGGAAGTCCTCAACACTTCAGATCTACAATCTCTCTCTCTTGTTGGTGTAGAAAACCCAGACAAAGATAGAACTCAAAGGGAGCTCACACAACAAATGATGAAGAATGTGACTAAGTGTAGAGATCCAGAGTTATCTAATAGGCAACAAAAGGTGAGGAATGGTAGGAAAAACCCTCCTATTTATAACAAAATATTGGGTCATTCTAGATCTTGGTGCATGATTAAAATAATGTTAACCAAATCTAGATCCACCTTTTATGGAATATTTTATTATATTTGTTGGAGGGAAAAAGTATTTGACTTGGGTCAAATCCCTTTGTTTGTGAATAATAAATAAATAAATGATTTATTTATCATTTTAAGGAAGTGGTTGAAAGATAATCAAATAAATAATGATTTATTTAATTATTTATGGGTGATTTAGTCATATTTAACAAGGAATATTATTTAAATAAGATTTAAACAGTTATTCCTAGAAAATAATAAGACAAATAAGGATTTATCTAATTAATTTCTTTGTTTTGGGTTAAACATGACTAGGAATAATAATTAAATTATTGTTTAATTAATTATTCCATGAGGAAAATCAAACAAATATAGGTTTGTTTAATATTTCCCTTTGGGGTTTCCTATTTAGACCATAAACAACCTAATAAATGTGTTTTATTAAAGTTATTTTACATAGTGAAAGAAATTTTACTTAGGGTAAAATTGGTCTTACATGGTGTACTTGGGTCCATCTAATGATAGTAGGTTAGATGACTAAAAAATGGTGTACATCAGCCACAACAATATCCATGACTAAACACTTGGCTGGAATTTGTGCTAAGTTAACACAGAGGTCTTTGATTAACCCTAAAAATTTTACTCTGCTTGAGTCAAAGGAGTAAAGGTCTTTGTAAGGTCCGGTGATTTCAAGGCCTAGGCTCTCCATTACAGCTTTGGGCATTAAATTATGAAAGGATCCTGAATCATGCATAACGTTGTGCAAAATTTTGTCATGAACATTTAAACTAACATATAAGGGAGGAACCGGTCCTTCTTGATATCTACCCTCAATCTTAGGATCAAATATGAGCTCTGGTTGGTCATCATTAAGATTGACAATGTCACTATTCTCTTCTATGTTAAAAGCTTTCAAAATTTGGGATCTATATACATTTTGGGCAGCCAATTCAGTGAGAGAAATATAGATCTTGATTCTGGAAATTTCCTGCTCCAAACTAAAAGGTATCTGATTCTTTTAGGTGCTTGTTACAGCCTTATTAACTACCACTCTATCAGCAAAATTGGTTTGCTGATTTCCTCTATTTACATTTGTCAAAATTGTTTTAACAGGAGCATTAGCTGAGGTGCTAATACTACTAAGGTGTGCACTCTGTTTTTCGGTACTTTGAGTGCCTTTGTCTTTGTTTTTATCAGAATTTACAACCACTGTTTTGTCCTTCTGTTTTGCAATTTTGGGTTTATTTATAGTGCTGTTTTGTGCAGATTTGTCAGAGGTTTTGTTGTTGGGGGTTTCCAAATTCTTCTTACTCCTAAGGTCATATTCCTTTGTGGTTTCTATGATGACATTTTGCATTTCCTGATAGTAATATTCATCCTCAGGTCTTTTGTCATCATAGGGTGTGTATAAACCTTGTTTTCTATCATAATGAACTTCAAAGTCATCATTATCTACTCCCAACATGTTGATGTCATCTTCCTATGTTTGTTCTATTGTGTCCTCAAACTCACTTACATAGTTTTGATGAAAATAAGGAGTGATCTGTTGATCATCTTCCCTTGGTCTATTCTGAGGTTTGTTTCTTCTGAAATTCTGATTTTGGTTCTGATTTCTGTTTTGAGGAGCTGTTTGGTTTTGACTAGCTTGTGCTCTCTCAAGTATGCTCATATTTTTCATCATCTCCTCCATCATTCTCTCCATTTTTGAGCTAGATGTGGAAGGTGTGGATTCCTCTCTAAAGGACACTCTCTTCTCATTCTTTATTCTTTCTCTTTTCTCCATTAAATTAACTTCCACAGTAAGAGCTCCTTTTTTCATATCTTCAAGGGTCAGAGGGTCTCTTTCTCTTAGCTGATAGGCCATCTTAGGATCAAATCCTTCAAGAAACTTGTTTAAAGTTGAGCCTTGTGGAGACTTTAGGTCTGGGGGAAGGGCATTATAAACACTGTTAAGCCTAGTGCAATAAGCATGTACACTCTCCCCAGGGTTTCTTTGGAGATTCTTGTAATCAAAAAGTATTTGTAGAGGGTTCTTCCTGGTTTTCAATTTGTTTAAGAATGTTTGATGGAAGGCCTGGAGATCATTAATACTATGAGGGGCTAAGAATTTGAACCATTTTCTTACTTCTCCCCCTAAAATTTGAGCAAATAATCTAAGCTTGAGAGATTCATCATCAATCTCATTTCTGTCAAAGTAGTTATTCATCTTATCCACATGTTGTGAAGTAGTAGTAGCATTACTGGCATCATACAATGGTATCTTGGACTGATAGTCCTGTGGTATATTGACTAAAGGTAAAGGAAGGACTAGAGGGGCATACCATGCTACCATGATATAAGGTGGAGGTGGATTTACAAGAGGTGGATTAACAAGAGTGAAAGTGGGTTGAAGTGGAGCATTTTGGACAATGGATGTATGGGTAGCAGAAGTGGATAGACCAGCAATAGATTGTTGAGCTGATCTTGGATGAGAGACACCTAAATTTTAAAGGAAATGTAAATCAGGCGGTGTGGTTTCTCTGCTACCAGGATGTTCACTTCTCTCTGGGGATGATAGTGAAGACTCTGAATCTAGCTGATCTAAATCATCAAGCGACCTAGTTCTGAATGGATTTCTTGAGTCAACTTGTGATTGTTGTAGAGTTGTAAGGTTTTCAGGAACAGAATTAGCTCTAAAGGGTGATCTGAAAACATTTGAAAATTTAACCTCAAGAGACTTCCTAAGGATTCTTTCAGGGTTGTCAACTATCTCAGGAGGGTTTGGGTCAGGGTAAGCTCTATTATAAATATTTCTAGGAGACACTATGCTGTGTTTTCAGACCCAACTAAAAAAGAAAATTTTAACCAAATAGGACAATCTTTAAGAGGTTAACTGATCTTTTAAACAAGAAAAATGTAATCCTAAAGTCCTCTAACTGAGTTTAAATCATGTTATGATGATAATGGGTCTTCCCAGTGGAGTATTAAGGTCTGAAATGTTAGCTCCTTGTAATTTCAGCAGATTGGTGAGACCAAAACTGCAGGGAGAACACTTGAACCACTTTGGGATTCTAGGATCTAGCCCTCCTGAATCCAGAGAGGGATCTCTCTATAAGTGCAAATATTGCTTTATCTTTAAGGTTTTTATATGTAATATTAGGCTAGTTATGAAGAACAAGGTTTGTTTGTTTTTGGATGGTTGAGCATGATTTTTAGTTGAGTGGAAAGTCGTAAAATGAAAGAGTTTCAAAGGTGTGAAGTTGCAAGCAATCAGAACAAGCTTTGGCTGATAGGATAGAAATAACGTTGGTTTTTAGTCCATTGGGCTATGGAGTCATAAAAGGTTTTAATTGTGCAACAATTTCAAGAGTGGTCCAAGGGGCAAGTCATCTATATCACAAGATATTTTGGATTTAAATGATGGAATGGAACAATAAAAGTGTTGAAGGGGTGGAAAAAGACAATAATTTCAACTAGGATTTATCAGTATTTCCAAACAAGAAAATCCTTTTAAGTAGCTGTTTAAAACCAACCAAAGGACAGGGCTAACCATAGACTTCTTTGGACAAGTTTGTATTAAATCTAACTCAATAGAAAAAAAATCCAGTAATCCTCATAATTACTTTCAGAAGGGATGAAAACAGATAAGAAAAACAAAGTGCAGCCTAAGATTAGATAAGATACTTTTAAATCTAAACTGCTTTCATCATACTCTTAGGGAAACTTTCAGAACTACCTTTGGAGAAAGAAACTAGAAGACAGGGCAAACCTTAAACTTTCCTAGTCTAACTCTACTGAGCATATAATGAAAATAACATTCAAGAACAATGTTTAGTTTAGACAGTAGGACAAGGGAATGCTAGCATTCCTAACTGCTTGGACTGTATTAAATCATTCTTAAATACACAATTTGGAGGAAAACATTGAGATAAAGCTTTTCAGTCAGAGAAGGGTATTGTAAACAGTAAGTCCTAACTCTATGCTTGTTGTTCTTTATCAGAGAATAAGTGGACAATATAGCATACATGAAAGGAAAAAAATAACACAGAAAGAAGCACTTCACCAGTGATATAGACTAGGATCCCAAGAATCAACTTGTATATTGATGTACAGTTACATTCTTCAAGTCCAATGTTTCAGTTCAGCAATCATATTTTCTTCTCAGCCTAACTTATTTGATCACAAATAGAGCTTCAAGAGCCACTGAACACTATTTACATGTAGAAAGTTTCAAGCACAAGTATTACATCAAAGTTCTACAACCAACCCTTTACAATGTGCTCTTCAAGAAGATTTTATAGTAGAATGAGGAGGTGGATGAGAGAAAAGATCTATGGGTTCAATTAATATAGTTTAATGCAATTCTCTACCTTGAAAACCATGCAAGGCATAAGGCAGGAAACATTCAATCTATATCTCTGTTTCATTAACTATGTTTGGCTTTCGAGGCTTAGTGGATTGAAAGATTTGACTTTAAGGCTCTTAGTTATCTTTGCAATAACTCTGCTGGCAGTTTACAAGTTTCTTTGATTTGGAATAACTGTTCAGCTGTCTTTATGCTAATATCTTCTATTCTGGTAATGACTCAGCCTCTTTTGAATGCTTTGAGGCTACATGTGTCTTTTGGTTGCTGATAGGATTCAATTAGCCTCTGATGTGGCAGTGGAGGCTTTCTCGGACAAATAGATCATATTGTCTTTCCTTAAACACTATTAATTTTTTTTAATTTTGTGTGTTAGGCTTAATCAGGCCTAAATCTTGTCTTCTGTTCTTTAAATTGCATTTAATTTAGTGGATTAGGCTTTTAATTGTCAATTTTTTAGCCGTAATCCACCCAAACTATGTAAACCATATTTAATTCTTCATCTCTGTTGTGAATTTATTCTTTAACACCGATACTCTTTATTTGATTAAATTTTGTTGTGTCTTGTTGATGTGCAGGTGCGCAGAGGTTTTCTAATGTTGATGTGCAGGTGTGCAGAGGTTTTCTAATGGCATCAGTGCTCATGAGGGACTGATGAAACATGGCGTTGAACCCTGCGTAGCAATCTTCTTTAATGAATAAAGGCCTGGGGGATCGTCATCCCCGACCTTCAATTTCCTTTTAAAACTTTTTGAAAAAACTATTAAAACCTGCACAAACAAGAAAAAGTTATAAAATCCTGAGTATTTTGGTTTAACTGCTTTGGAGGGTCAGGTTTAGAGTGCAGCCATTGGATGAAATCATCCAACGGTGGAGATTGATCACGGGGGGTCAAAATGGAGGCGGTTGGAAGAATGGTGGAGAAATTAAGTCTGGACCGTTGATCTACAGAGATCAATGGTCGTACTTGATCGAGGTAATATAATGAAAAAGGGCCACATTATAATGAAACGACGGAAAATACAAAATAAATGGCTTAAAAAACCTTTAGCGGAGGAAATATGATCAAAAGGAAATTTGGGGTTTCCGAAAGGAATTTGGGCCATCGGATGAGATCGGCCTTAGAGATCAACGGTTGTGGTTGATCGATGAAGTCCCTTGGAGGAAGGCGGAGGGAAATAATGTAATGGCTAGATTGAATGTGAGCCATTGATCTGTAGAGATCAACGGTAGGGAAAGAACGCGATGAAATGCAATATAAATGGGGAAAGTGGTTTCGGCATTAAAAACCATGGGTTTCACGTTTATTTTAAGTGGTTTTCAAAATTTTCATAAAAAACGCGATATGCTTCGCCGCCCTCCACGTGTCGTCAGGAAAACCAATTTTTTTGCGTTATTTTTAGGCATTAAACTTCTGGCGCAGAAAAAATGCAAAACAGAATGCCAACCGTTGGATGGAGGGGCTCAGATCTGACAGTGCGGATCGCACGTGCCAGAGGGTAAGATGCACGGACGGAAAGAGGTGGGGTAGGGTAAAAGTGGTTTCAATCTTGACTGTTAGATCAATAAAGGAACGACGGAGATTAAATCTGGGAGGGGTAGGACCCAAAAGAGTTGGGCCTACTGGGATAAATCTGGGCCGTCGGATTTGAGTGTATAGATGACCCAGATGCAATTAGAAGATGTGTGATCGGAGGAGGAGAGAGGAACAGGCGTCGATGCGATTATATGTGGACCATTGATTTGAGGTCCAGATCGACGGTGGGGAATGAATCAGAGGTCAAAAAGGCAAAGGGATGGGCTTTGGGATGGAGTGATGTGGGCCGTCAGATTTGAGCCTAGCGGGGGAGATCAACGGCTGAGAAGTGATCGAAAGGTGACCAATCGGAGGGGGCAACAACCATTTAAAATATTCCCGATGGAAAAACTACGATGAGATTAGTGCTGGGCCATTGATTGGTTTAAAGGATCAACGATGGAGAAAGTGGTAGAGGGTCCATATAATAAAACTCCATCGCATCGGGAATTTTTCTTTTAACAAATGAAAGTGCCCATCGAAAAATCTCCGATGAGATTAGCACTCGGGAGTTAATCGCTTGGTCCTGGGTGCGGTTATATGGTGGGAAATGGTTTGGGGTTTAATAAAAAAAGGGGCTCATTGGAATCAGAACATAGGAAAGGGTGTTTCAAATGTGCCCGATAAGACTTGCGATGTGAGATTTCATGGATTGTTGATCGGCTTTAGATCAATGGTTGTTTTTCGTTAAAACAACAAACCGTCGAACTTAATGAAAACATAGAAAAGATGGGTTTTTCATGAAATATAAAGGGAAAATCGCACCGAGAAGTGTTTTATACAATGTTTAGCGCTCGATTGCGGGGCTCTCAGATTATATGAAGAAAAACAAAGGGATCGGTGTTTATACACAAAAGAGCCAATCGCATCAGAAGTTTTATGTAACAAACAAACATGCGCCCATCAGAAGTTTCGATGTGATAAGCACCCTGGGGTTTAGCAGTAGGTCATAACCCCGGGTCTTATGTAGGGAAAAGGGTTGATGGCTAAGGCCAAAGGGGCTTATGGCCTTGACAAAAAAAGGCTCATTTTAATGATTTTTCAAGGATTTTGAGGGTTTTGATAAGGTTTAAAAAGGAGTTTTAAACCTTATAAAAGGGGATAAAAATGAAGGTTAATAATGAGTGAAAGGAGGGGTAAAATGAGGAACAAAAGGAGTTTTCAGCAGTCTTTTTCTTCAGGAAAACAACATAATTTCATAGTTTAAGAAGGAAACAACAGTGAATATTAATCAAAGGATATGATGTCTTCACAAGACTTCAAGAACTAGGAAATTGTTAATAAAATTGTTTCTTGAAGGCCTCAAAAATGATTTAGCCACCATTTGGTATGAAAATTTTTATAGGTGGCTAACATCAGCAATGAATCTAGAAAAATTAAATATCATTGCAGGAGGTTGCCCTAGGGATAAAGTAGAAAGGAAACCTAGAATTGATGCATCAGTGAACTCATCATTAGAATAAACTAGAATGAAGGAAAGCATAGAGATGATTTGCCAAGAAGTTTCAGGGAAATCAGAGGTAGAATAGGGTGGATTCACTTTTGTGAAATCAACATGAGTAGGCATGAAGTTTTGAAGAATCAAAAACCTCTTAGGATAATCCAAATCTAGGTAGGACTGAGTCAAATCTTCAATGGATAGGGGCACTACTCTTGGATCATGTTTAATTTGGAGTATCTCATTAATGGCTTCTTCTGTTAAAGATGGAGTAGGTGTTGAAGATTGCAACAAGAAACAGTGAAGGAGGCATCCTGAAACATCTTTCCTAATCCTAGTTGGAAAGTGATCACCTAAACTAGGTGGGGCCCACACAAGTGATTTTTGTCGCAAAGTCTATTTTTAGACATGTCGATCATATTCTATGAGTTGCGGGATGCTATTGTGGATGGTTGGTCAAGTTGGAAAAAATAGATGGATTTCTATTTTTAGACATATTGGGCAGAATCTATTTTTAGATTGCCAGTCTAAAAATAGATATGTCGAATATTATTAGCTCTTAATAATATTTGGACTATAAACATTATCTTATTCTCTTGGGGCACTTCAGTTAAGTGCACAGATGTGGCACAGGAGCTGACAGAAGGAATTACGCTATTCCTGAGGGTTAAGTGGAGCTATTGCATGGATACTTCAATTAGAACTCATGTGAGAGAGTTTGGTGGAGTTGATTGAGGAAGTTAATGGAGTTGTGTTCAGTTTAACTAAGCTAAACATAGTTGAGCTAGTTGTATCTAGTCTAACTGATTGATACACTAGTGAGAGTAGTGTGAATTAATTATTAATTAATTCACTAATTATAAACTCATTAATAAACTAAAGAATACATCAGTTAACTTCAGTGCATGGACAGTTTCAGTGGAGACCAGTGCAAAGATAGGTGAAAGGGCAAGTGTGACTATCAGTTGTGACTATAAGTGATGCATGGTTTGCATCCAAAACTTAGTAGAGATGCCTATAAAGACTGCGTGAGAAAGGCTGGGGTAATTCAATTCTCATCAAGAGGCATTCTTTAGCAGGGATTGTGCAGTAGAGGTAGGCTAAAGGCTGGCAAAGATCGGTGCATGGGATTTGCAAGATCGGGCCTGATTAGTGTGTAGCAAGTGGAGATTATACTGAGAGCTTGTGAGGAGCTTTGTATGATGATTGTTACATGATCTCTATGACATATATAATATATAGATAGTTGGGGGTTTCCAGCTTTAAGATTTCCCATTACATATTGTGTTCATATGTGTGAATTTTTATGGTTTTAATGTGTGCATGCAATTGATTTTATTTCCGCATGTGATGATCAATGGTAGAAGAGATTCTGTATTATGCATGAAGCTAAAATAGTATGCGATCAGGAGAATCTCAGTGAATAATATATCATTTATTCAAATTTCTACAGTAGGCTTATTTATCTTTGAAGGTTGAGGAAGTGGAAGCTTGCTTGAGGCAGATTTTTGGGCTTTTGGACCTCCAGTTTTAGGGGTTATCTGTTTTTTTGTCATTTTGGTGAAAACTAAGCAAGATTAAACTGTTTGCTTAGTTATTTTGAAAACAGAGGCTAATTGAGCATATTTTGGAAAACTTGGGAATCTGAGCAAGGGTTTTGGGATAGAAAACACAGGTTTTCTAGGTACAGAGGACTAAAAATGACTTTTCTGTGTTTTTAAATCAATTTGAACCATGGAAATTTCCTTTGGATGGCCAGAAACACTTTAAAATAGATTTTGAAGGAAACAGAAAATTCTGAGAAAAATTTGCCAGGGTTCGCCTTGTTTTTTCAAGGTTTGGATACAGTAGGATTGGCTATTTTTCTCTATGTAGCTTGATTGGTCCAATTTAATGGTTTAATTTGTGAAATTTGCAGGCAATTTGAGGAAAATACCTTTTTTACAGATGCTTTGATAGTTGAAAGGGTTTCTGGTTGTACTGTTCACAGTGGCTTAGTAGGAAGTGTTGAGAGTATGTTGTGGCAAAATATGCTTCAGGGGGATGAATTGATTAGCAAAGGTTTTGAAATGGAGTCTGGGCGAAGTTTTTGAATGGGCGAGGGTGCGAATGGTATGAAAAACAGTGAAAAATTAAGGTTAAAACCTTTGATTTTATTACTATGCATAACATTAATAGCAGGTCACAGTCAATGGCGGGAGCGGTTTTCATTTTGAATGCGAAAACCATTCAACGGTATTGCATTGCTTTTAGCTAGTAAGTAGTTTTGAGATTTTGTAACGCGGTCCAATTACAATTGGACACGTAGCAGTCAGTGGTTTCACAAAACAAATTTTATCGTGTGATTTTTCCCAAACTGCGCCCGTTCACTTTTGTTACGCGATATGCAATGAGCACCGTCGGATTTCAGTTTGGGAGTTGCGGCAGACAAGCAGGTGAGTCTGAGATTTATTATGGGTTGTTGATTTGATATGAAAAGGATCAATGGTCATGACCCAATGTGACGGGAAATGGTAGGGCATGAGGCCAGGTTGATCGCGCTAAGTGTAAACCATTAGATTAGGTATATAAATATGATCAGAGGGTGATGGATGAGTGCAAGGGTGCTGGGTTATTTGATTGGATTATGAGGCCTTTTATATATATAAGGAGTTTATATATATGGAGTGGAATTCATAGGGGTGGGTTAATATAAAGTTTAACCAAGGTTTTGACTGTAGTATAAAGTACGAAAATTTATTCATCAGGAAAGAGGGGTAAGGTTTAACTTTGGGTAAAGCTTATGCGGGAAAGGTGAAGGTATTAGTGGAGGTTTTGGTTAATACATAAAGCATTGGTAAAGCTGTTTATTTCTCATTCGATATATCAATTCCAATAACTTTTCCTTTATATTTTTACTATATAGTTATTTCAAACCATTTCAGCTAAATAACTATAGGGGAGTCGGGATATTTCATTATGGATAATATTTATGTACAAGGGATAGTTTCGGGATTTAATTTAAACATGTGAATAATAAATTTGACATAAAAATCTTATAATAAGGGGTTTTTTGCGATATTTAATAAAAAGGAGTTATATTAATAGGACTAGGACTTTCTATAGGGAGTTAATAAAATAATTTAGGTGTTAATATGAAAAGGGACAATGAATACTCAAAAATTCATAAATAAAACTAACGAAAGTGAAAATTAGAGTAAAGTTTCATTTTCATAACTCACTCACTTTTACTTAGTATATCATGTGTTTTTGAGGGTTTTATGCTTTGTAAAGTGGAGGGAGTTAGTCAAATGGGTCTTAAGCATCATTAAGTAAAAATGGGGTTTTTACTTATGATTTTTCATGGTAATGAATGCATGAATGGAAAATTATGTGATTTCTGGGATTAATATAGAAAATTAACACTTTCAACTAGTCAGTCATTAAGCCTTGGGTCCGGTCCCAACAGAAGTCAGGGAAATGCCCTGAGCCTCTTTGACTGATAGTCTAGAATGTCAAATAGCTATGGGGAGGGAAAATTATTTATTGTAGCCTGGTGAAAGATATTTACAATGTATTTCCCACCTTCTTCTTCCTACCCAATCATATCTCCTAACATTTTTTTCTTCTATTTTGATCTAGCACATTTGAGCTAGCAACCTTGCAACATTTTATTCTTTTGAAAGTAGTAAAACTATCTAATTCTTATTTCATCCAAGAATCCAGATTAAACTGTTCGATTCTTTTATTTCTCTTCCTAACTACTGAATTGTCATGATTAAACTGTATGACAATTCTTCATTCTCTATCTAAAACAAGTAAAATTGAAACATGATAAGTCAAGATTAAATTGTTCAACTCATCATGGATTGTGGAATTTATTGACACTCTACCATAATCATATGCAAAAAGTAAAAGTAGTGGCATTTAGACATGCACACTTTCATGTTTTATTCATCTTTTTTCTTTTGGGGTATATCATTTTTTCTAAGTCCTTTGATTTTTCTTTTAGGAATTTTACCCTCTTTTTGCTTTTTTATTTTTACAAAATATGGGAAAACAACTTGCAGAAAGAAAAGTATGTACATATTTACACAATTATCATTATTCAAGTCAAAATTATGAATCCTATATTTATATGTTGCTAACATCGGCTTCACTTAGGGATGGCATTTCCTGGTGAAATGTCAAGAACCTTGAGATCAGTAGCCTTCAACTTTAACCTTGATGATCCTGTAATTGTCCTCTGATTTCTGCAACAATTCATACTTATGATATTTTATACTACAAAGCTTAGGGCCTTCTCTCCGGGCTTCAACTTTGTAGATAAAATCTCCAATCCAATCTACATACTTGCAATGAATATTTACAATGATAAAAGTCAATGAATCTAACTGGTGATTGATTTAGAAGAATAGTAGTGTTTCAACATCCTACCATTCACTGGTCCTTCTTGAAGTTCAGTTCCATCCAAATTCTTGATGAAAAAAGAATCGTTTCCTCTGTAACCATATATCACATAAGGTCCTTTCCATATAAAGTCAAACTTTCCATGTTTACCTTTGTCCTCTCTTCTTGAATCCCATCTCAAAACTTGATGTCCAATGAAAAAATCATCTTCTTTAATCCTTTTGTCAAAAATATTTTTAATTTTATCATATAAAACTTGTGATCTTTCATAAAATTCCTCCCTTTTTTGTTGGAGATGTATGGTTTCATTAATTCTTTGTTGAATATCATTTGTTTCCACCCGTGATTCCTGAATGATATTCATGACTGGTACACCCAAGGAAGAGGGGAAAATTGCATCCATTCCATAAACAATCTGGTAAGGTGAAGTTCCAATAGACTTCTTAGTGGTGAGTCTATCAGTCCATAAGGCATAGAATAGCTTTCTGTTCCAGGTCTTTTTGTTATCTTGAAGTAATTTTTTAATGATATTGACTAAGCTTTTGTTTGAAGATTCGGCTAAACCATTACCCTAGGGATAATAAGAAATAGAATGTCCCAAGGTAATATGGTATTTGTGACAGAAATAAATCATTTTCTTGGATTTGAATGTAGCTGCATTGTCAGTAATAATATTATGTGGGCATCCAAATCTTGAAAATATATTACTTTTTATAAATGAGCTTATAACTGAATCAATGGCTTGCCTAGTGGGAACAACTTCTATCCACTTGGTAAAATAATCTGTAGTAGTTAAAATCCATTTATGTTGGCCTGAGGATGGAGGGTGGATTTCACCAATGAAGTCTAACAACCATTTTTGAAATGGCTTTTTAGTAGATATAGGCTTAAGAGGTAAGGGCAATAGTTTCTTTTTCCCTTCAAAGATCTGACATTTGTGACAAGAGGTGAAAAATTTCTTGACATAAAAAATGAAAGTTGGCCAGTAGAAACCAGCTCTCAGTATTTTGTCTGTTGTACTCTTCCAGTATAAGTGGCCTCTATAGTCACCTGCATGAAATTATTTGATAATTTTGTCAGCCTTTGATTTTAATAAACAATTTAGTAAAATCCCACTACTTTCTTTCCAATAAAGTGCATTATTTAATAAACAAAACCTCATTGCTTTTTGTTTGATGAATCTAGCTTTGGTTTTATTTAACCCAGGTGGAGCTTGTAAATTTATGAGTACAAAGATAATATTAGAGTACCAAGGTGAGTCTAGATAGGCCTCACTGATCAATGGAGTCACCATCTCTTCCGGGTCATCTATTTGTGCAATGAAATTTATGTCTAGAGCATTACAATTAGATTCACCCATCAATTTGGACAAACCCTGTCCTTTACTGAGCTTTGTTGGTTTAATTTCCATATCATATTCAAGGATAGTGGCAATCCACTTTCCTCTCCTGCCATCAGATCCTTCTTGTGTTAAAATATCTTTGACTACAACATTGGGGACATATGCAATGATATGGGAATGGAGTATGTAAACTCTGAAATCTTTTAGAGCTTTGACCAAGGCTAAAGCTTTTTTTTTTCCATTATATTATACTTGAGAGGTGCATCTCTAAGGGATTTACTAAAAAATGAAATTGGCTGTTCAAAACCTTGATTATTTTTCTGCAGTAGAACTGTAGCTATGGTATGTTCTGAGGCAAATGAAAATATTATGAAATCCTTTGTATAATCTAGACTGATTAAGACTGGTGCTTTTGTCAAGGCCCATTTTATGGATTCAAAAGACGATTTGGCTTTAACATTCCATTTTATTGCAGAGTCCTTTTTAAGCATATTGTTAAGTTCTTTTATGATTTCAGCCAGGTTAGAGATGAATCTTCTCAAAAAGTTGATTTTACCCAAGAATTCTCGAAGTTATTTAATGTTTCTTGGCAGTTGAATGTTCAAAATAGCTTCAATTCTTGCAGGGTATATCCTAATTCCTTCCTTGGAGATTATGTGTCCTAATAGTTTTCCTTCTTCTAGTCTGAAAATAGTCTTTTTAGGATTTAAGGAGATACCATATTTTCTACACTTGATAAAGACTTGTCTGAGGTGATCTAAGTGTTCATCATTTATTTTTAAAAATATAGTAATATCATCAAGATAGATAACTAAAAATTCATGGATTTCCTTGGCAAAGGCAATATCCATGGCCCTCTGAAAGGTTGCTCCTGCATTTTTCAATCCAAAAGGCATTTTCACATACATGAAATTGCCCCAAGGAGTAGTAAAGGCAGTTTTAGTTTGATCATCTTTATGAACTAGAATTTGGTTATAACCAGAGAAACCATCGAATAAAGAAATCCTTGAAGAACCTGCAATCCTCTGCAAAATATGGTCCATTTTAGGCAAGGGGTAATTGTCTTTCAAAGACACTTTATTGAGATTTATGAAGTCTATACACAGTTAAATTTCTCTTGTTTTCTTTCTGGTGGGCACTAAGTTAGAAATCCAATTAGAATACCCGACTGGTGCAATTATTTGTGCATCAAACATTATTTTAACCTATTTTTCTATTAAAGGTGACAAAATTGGATTAATCCTTCTTAATTCTTGTTGAAAATGTTTTTGATTTTCTTTCAAAGGAATCTTATGTTGAATTATGTCTTTGTTGTAAGTTTTTAGATCTTCGTAACCCCATGCAAAGACATCTTGATATTCTTTCAAAAGTTCTATATATTTAACCTTTTCTTTTGATGGTAAGTATTTTGACAATTTAATCATTTTTGGTTTTTCATTTGTTCCTATGTTAAATTCTTCAATATCAGATCTGACTGGTTCCATTTTTGGCCTTTTGGGCACATCATTGGAATCTAACAAGTCTTCTAAGGGAGTCAAACCTTTCGGTAAAATGTTATGCTTTAAATCTATCAAATTTGATTCATCTTCCATCATTTCCTCTATGTCTATTTTTTCCAAATCATCTATATCTGATTGAGTAAAAACAATTGGATTTTTATATTTATGTACATCCACACTATTTATTTCACAATTAAAATCATCATCTATATTACATTTTGAATCTAAATTATCATCAGTGTCTATCTTATAGTTTTGAAATTCTTCCTTGTTGTTCAAAAAATTGAAAATATTCTCATCCTCAGAGAAAATCTACCAGTATTTAACATTGTCAGGAACAATGGGTCTATATTTTACTTCAGTAGTATATCTATGAGTGGGTTGAAAAGGTAAACTACAGGTGCTAGAAAAAGTTTCTAGGCAGTGTGCTTGAACAGTTTGATTTCTGGGAATGATAGCAAACTTAGTTTCCAGTAAATCATCAACCAAGTCAATTGTTGCATCCCTATACCTGGCTAATCTAGAATTATGAACAAAGTATTCACCATTTATTTGCTTAATAATTAATTCTAAATCACCCATGATTAAAATTATTTTACCTCCTAAGTTTCTAATGATTTGGAGGCCTAAGATCAATGCTTCATATTCTACCATATTGTTTGTGCATTTAAAATTTAGTCTGAAGGCATGCCCTTCCAAATGACCGGTTTCCATGTTAGTGATTCATACTCCAGCTCCCGCCCCTTCCTTGTTCAATGAGTCATCAAAATCTAAATGCCAAGGGCTTCATGAAAGATATTGTCATTGTTTGGTTCAGGTTTTATGTTAATCAATTCAGTTTGGATATTATAATTATCAGAGTTGCATAAAATGAAAGAGTCAAGGTCAATTGGGGTTGAATAGATTGGACAATTTATCGACCTTTATGCATTACTAACCATGTATTTCATTAGAGCTTCTCTGTAAAGTTTTTTTGGCTGTCCAAATAATGTTATTGTAGCAAAACTCATGTCTAGTTGTAGAGATCCCTAGAACTTAGCTCCCCATGAGCAAGAAAGAAGCATGCCATACTTTGGTGAGATGTCAGCTACTACAATATCCATGATCATACTTTTACCTGTGTATTGAACTAAATTGACACACAAAACTTTTATTAATCCAAGGCACTTAACTTTAGATGAATCAAATTGAAACAAGTCTTTATATGGCCTAGTTATTTCTAGATTCAGAGTTTCCATAATGGTTTTTTGCATTAAGTTGTGGGAAGCTCCTGAGTCTAACATTGCATTGTGTAATATCTGATCGTGAATTATGAGACTAATGTAAAAAGGAGGGATTGCTCCATCAGCATGTGTACCATTCACATCAGGACCAAAAATTAACTCAGGTTGATCATCATTTAGATTAACTGAATCCTCACCATCATTCATGTTTAAAATTTCATTGATTGTTGATTTATACTAGTCATTATTTACTAATTCTGTTAAAGGAATTGGTATTTTCAACTTGGATATTTCAGCTTGAAAGTTGAATTCTGGAGAAGATTTACTAATCTGCAGAAGTTCATATTTTGAGATTGTTAACTGAGTGGATTTTTCTTGAGTTTCAGCAGTTTTACCTTTAGCTTGAGTTTTTCTTTTATCTTCTGTTTGAGTTTCCTGATTTCTACTATCTTTGATTATTTTTCAGGAAAAATTTGAGTGGGAGCAGATGCTTTGTCAAATCTGGAATTTTCAGTAGAAGATATAGGATTTGATGATCTAGAGTCAGCTGGATTCTTTTTTGGATCCGTAACTGTTGTTTTTGCTGAATTAGTGGCCTTTGTAGTGTTAGCTTTTTGGGCATCTTTGGAGGATTTGGCCACCTCATCAATGATATCAACAATATTTGGACTAGACTATTTTTTAGCACTGGGTGGGTTTGAATTTTGCTTGTTCTCTATTGGAAGAATTTGAAAATTTTTAGTTTTGGGAGCCTCTACATTTTTTCTATTTTGATTTTGTTGAGTTGGAGCATTGTTTTTAGTAGAAGGCCCATTTGTTTTCTTGCTCCTAAGGTTATACTGGCTGTGAATTTCATTGATTGCGAAGTCATAACCTTGCTTATAGTCGAATGATTCACCAGATTCTACTTTGAAATTTTGAATCTCAAATAGTTCTTGATCCTCTTGAGTGAGGAAAATTGTATTACTCTCATCTATGCCCATAACCATGTTGATGTCTTCCTCATCCTCAACATTGTTTTGAGAAATTTCAGTGTAGTTCTCTTGAAAAGGGGGCCTAGTGTTTTGATATGGGGAAGGCTCTTTACCTTTTCCCGGATTGTTGTTTTTTCTGTAGTTGGGATTTCTAATTTGGGGCTGGTTATCCCATTGCAGTTTTTTCTCAATGTGGTCTAATCTCTCAACTACTCTTTCTAAAGTTTTTGCAATAAGATCAAATTTACCATCTAAGCTTGAATTCTCTTCTTTGATGGTGACTCTTCTCTCATTTCTAAGTCTGGATTTTTTGGCTATGATATTGATTTCTACGCCAACAACATCTAGTTGCATCTGTTCTAAAGTTTTAGCATTTCTTTCTCTTAATTGATATGCCATGTCTGGATCAAATCCATCAAGAAATTTTAGAAGTACTGAATATGGGGTAGGTTTAAGATCAACAGGGATGGCATTATAAACACTGTTATATTTGGTGCAATAATCCTGGACAAACTCATTGGGAGCTCTTTTAACAACATCAAACTCAGATAAAATTTGCAGGGGATTCTTTTTCTATTCCCATTTATTTAGGAAAGCTCTATGAAATACAGCTAAATTTGCTATACTACCAACACCTAAATTTCTAAACCATGTTTTTACTTCTCCAGTTAGGCTTTGTGCAAACAACCTCATTCATACATCAGATTCATCTATCTCATAAATTTCACAAAAATCATTCATTCTGGTGATATGTTGTTGTGCAGTTATTTGTGAAAAATTATCAAATAATGGGATGTCCTTTTGGTAATTCTGGGGCATATCATGCAGATTTTGGGGTAAAACTAGAGGAGTATATCTTGCAGCCATGATTTGAAGTTTTCCTAAACTAGGAAGTATAACAGTGACTATAGGAACAGTGTTGGATATGACAGCTGATGTGTTGAAAGTTGGATTTTAAGAACTTGGAAAAGATGTTGATATATGTCTGGAACTAGATGGAAAAAATGTATTGCTTACAAAATTGGTGGATGCAATGGGTGGAGTGAATGATGGAAAAACTATCTTGGGCTGCAAAGGTAACTCGGGAATAAATTTTTCTATGGATGAACTTGCAGTGGCTTGAGGGTATGATGAATATATGATCCTAGGCTGCAAAGGCAACTCAGGACTGAAAGGTTCTGTAGGTGAACTGATAGTGGAGTTTAAAAATGAAGTGGCAGTGTACAGAGTTGAATACGCTGCTGGAAAAACTGTGGTGTATAATTGAGAAATTGGAGGCTTAAATTGAGACAAAAAATTGGCTAATTTAATAGCTTCATCAATGTCTTTAATTCGTGTAACATTAAGCCTTTCTACTGGACTTTGAATTTCAAATTTGTCTGATTTTATTGATGCTGAAATAATTTTCTGTTTCTCATTCACAAAAGAAGTAAAAACAGGATCTATAACACTTTCCTTTAAATTAGTTTCAGATTTATTTCTAAATAATGAATTTTCAAACTTGAAATCAAATTCAATATTGGTTAAACTCACTAATTCTTTGGGTAAGGAATTAGGTTTTCTCAAGGGCACTTCAGCTTCTAAATTATCACTTTATTTTTTATTTTTATTTTTACCAATCTATTCTGGGTTATCTACTATTACAACAGGTTTATGATCCGGGTTGGACCTGGTATAGTAGGTTTTCCTAGAAGCCAGACTGTCTATTATTAATATCCACAACCTTTAAAGTTGATCTTAAAGTATAAAATATAGATTTAAAAATCTTCCTTCAAGATTAAATTTAAAACTAGAGAGTGGTTAGTTCCCCAGTATGGTCGCTAGTATGTTATCACCCTAGTAATTTCTTAGGTCCTGAGATTTTGATTTATAGTTAAAGAAAACTAGGGTTAACCAAGAACCTCTTTTGGATTTCAGGATCTAGCCTTCCTAAATTCCGGAGAGGATCTCTCCTTATGATTTAAGTTCGTTTTGGATTAAATTTTAGGCTAGGTATGATTGGAAAATTGTTTTGGTTTGAATGTTTGGTGGGAATAAATGGTACTTCAAGGTAAACCACAGAGATATCTACCAAACCATTGGGCTATGGAGTCAAATTTCTTGGCAAGCAGAGCTAGGAAATAAGGTCAAAAGAGAAAATGTACTAAGGGCAGGGTAGATGACCTTTAAAGGGTTTGGAAATAATCTTTTTGATGAAATGGCAAGATCTGAACAAAAGGGTAATGAAGGATCATTAAGTTACAGAAAATAAGATGAAGGAAAGAGGTCAAAAGGGACTAATAGCAGTTAAGGATTCTTAAGTATGGATATCAGCAGAAAACGTATCAATGAATAACTAGTAAAAAACAGGGATCTTTTGACACTAATCCTGTATAAAATTTCATAGTCAATCATTTAAGACAGAAAACATGTAAATGTATGTATGGAACTTTTATAAAGATAAATAGTGAAAACAGGAAAATACTTGACTTATCTGATCAGCACAAGAATCCTGAGTTATAATGTCTATTTGACTTAGTTCTAGTTTGCTGCTTTACAAATCGACTCACACAAACTCCAATGTATTCAGCAAAAATGTCTATAGTAGTCTTGAAAATTTTTATTCCACACTTAATACTTCAAAGAGTGAAGTATTTATAAAAATTGTTTAGTACAAAATATCCTAGGAAAATCTAGGAATAACTCTAGGAAAATAAAATATCTTTACACACTAAGAGTGACAACTGCTTAACAACTTAGCAAGCTGTCCTCTTATCTAGAGAAAATAGAACTAATCTATCTTAATCAAAACTGATTGTTGCATTGTTGTAGATGCTTGCTGGCACTTGAAAAAAAATCTTTTTAGAAGATAGCTTGGAAGACAATCTTTAAAATTACACTCTTCAACCTGTGCGTCACTTCTGATACTCTTTTACACTGTCCATTTATTAATCTACTGCTATAAAATGAAGAATTACAACAGTAAGAATTGAGTTGACTATTTTATTCTCGGATACTCTTTGACTCTGCTTATTCACCTAATACACTTTCACTGCAATATTTACTCTTTGATAACTGTAAAAATGAATAAACTGACTTCACTTTTTCTGCTTTGTTTGCATACTATTATATCCAATCATTAAATTCCTGCCACTGCTCTGCACTGGGTATTTTCATACCTTTCAACTTCCTGTAACTCTCATCAGCATCAATGTATTTTGCAAATTTTGGTTTTATAACAAACATGTGTTTGATCTCATTCTATAAAAAGAACAAATCTTTAAAATATTGTAAGACCACCTTACCAGTTGGGGAACCTTCTGGTAAAGGTTTATTCACCTGTTGTTTAGCATGTGCTCTGATCTTTTTGTCATAATCAGTCTGGATCATTAACTTTTCATGGAAACCATGTATATTTGGAAGACCTGCTTAGCTTAGCATTGTGTACTTGGTCATGAATTTTGTGATTGATAAGTTCATGGCTTCACATTTTTCTACTAAGTTGTTCATGATACTTCTTTTGGTTAGGACTTTCCTGATTTGCATAATTGTTTCTGTCCTGTCATGAATGTTTAATGCCTCCAATTCAAATCTATTCTTGTTGTTCAAGAATCCAATAAGCCTTATAGATTGTGACGGTTTATTTGCATTCTCTATTTTAGTTTTCTAAATTTCTGCCAGTGATGCTTGCAATAAATCTCTTTTCTCATAGATAATTTGTATTGAGGGCCACTGTAAATGAATAGCTTGAATTATATTATCCCATAGGTAGTTTTTGATATATTTCACCTATTCACTGAAGTTTACTTCTTTCTTTAAACTCTTCACTTGTTCTTCTAAGGCCTTTGCTCTCTGTTCATGTCCCTTAGATGTGATTAAAGCATTCTTGTATGAGGATTCGAGATATTTATTTGCTTTCTTTAAATTATTGATCTCAGTGTTCTTAAGGGACATTTCTTCCATAGATTTAACTATGTCTGTTCTACTTGTTGCTTGTTGTACCTTTGTTGTTGATGATTCTGTGGCTGAGGTATCTATAGATTGTACTGACACTACAGTTTCCAGTACTCTTTTTGGTGCCAAGTGTTTTGCCAATACAGAAGGAACAATTGTACTCACCATTGGAATGACTGTAGGAATAGGAGAAATATTTGTTTCTTTCAATGTTTCTTTTTCTTTTATGAGGGTCTCTATCTGATTCTCCATATCTTTGATTTGAGCAGTCATTTTCAGTACTAACTGCATCATCTCGTCCTTTTCTTTTTGTTTTTGTGGGATTTCCTTGGCTTGTGGATGTTCATTCTGTGGAAGTTTTAATTGCTTTCTTAAGGCTGCAATGTATTCATTCTTTTGCTTTATGAGTGCTTGAGAAACCTGAATATTTGAAGGATCTACTCCGGTCTGTATAACCAAGTTTTCCAAGGACTTGATCCTTAGGTCCTTAGCATGTAGAGAGGCTTTATCTAGACTCATATGATTCTGCAAGTTAGACACAGTTTTTTGCAGCATAGTTGCACTCATAGTTTTGGTTACTACTTTAGAATAAAGAATTTCTGTGGTGCTTCTATGAAATTATATTTGATCCAATTCATGTATTGCATTTGCATCCATTTCTACATCTGTTTTCGTGTAATCTGAAACTGATTTTGGATCTGCAACTGTTGGTTTAAGAAATGACATGATCATCTTATTTGTGGAGTAGTCAAAAGCTGTCAACAACCTGTCTTTATTCCCTGGCTTTTCTTTAAGAAATTGGGAATAAAATTCATTTTTAATCTCCTCATTTTTCTCTTTGATTTGTTTGTATTTTTTCTGAATGTCAGAGTCTGTTCCTTCTGTTGCTTTGGAAGAGGAGGGATCTTTTGAATTCACCTGCTTTCCAACCATTTTTCTGCCTTGTTCCTCTGTTAACCTCTGTTATTTCTAAATTTCTGTTAGAGTCTCATTTAAAATTATAGTGGCTTCATCATTATCAAACCACTGATCATCTATATCGCGTACCAAAAGTGAACGGGCGCAGTTTGGGAAATCAAGCGTTGAAATTTTGATGTGGCAAAATCTACTTCACAAGGAAGAATTGATCAGCAAAGGTTTTGAATGGAGTCTGGGTGAATTTTTTCAATGGTTGAGGGTGAAAATGGTATGCAAAATAGTGAAAAATTAAGGTTAAAACCTTTGATTTTATTACTTTGCATAACATTAATAGCAGGTCACAATCAATGGCGGGAGCAGTTTTCATTTTGAATGAGAAAACCATTCAGCAGTATCACGATGCTTTTAGCTGGTAAGTATTTTTGAGCTTTTGTAACGCGATCCAATTACAATTGGACACGTAGCAGTCAGAAGTTTCACAAAACAAATTTTATCGTGTGATTTTTCCCAAACTGCGCCCGTTCACTTTTGGTACGTGATATGAAATGAGCACTGTCGGATTTAATTTTGTGATGCGAATGGTCAGGATCAGTTTGGGAGTTGCGGCGGACAAGCGGGTGGGTCCGAGATTTATTATGGGCCGTTGATTTGATATGAAAAGGATCAATGGTCATGACTCAATGCGACGGGAAATGGTAGGGCATGAGGCCAAGTTGATCGCGCTAAGTGTAGACCATTAGAATAGGTATATAAATATGATCAGAGTGTGATGGATGAGCATGAGGGCGCTGGGTTATTTGATTGGATAATGAGGCTTTTTATATATAAAAGGAGTTTATATATATGGAGTGGAATGCATAGGGGCGGGTTAATATAAATTTTAACCAAGGTTTCAACTGTAGTATAAAGTACGAAACTTTATTCATCGAGAAAGAGGGGTAAGTTTTAACCTTGGGTAAAGCTTATGCGGGGAAAGGTGAAGGTATTAGTGGAGGTTTTGGTTAATACATAAATCATCGGTAAAGCTTTTTATTTCTCATTTGATATATCAATTCCGATAACTTTTCCTTTATATTTTTACTATATAGTTATTTCAAACCATTTCGACTAAATAACTATAGGGGAGTCGGGATATTTCATTATGGATAGTATTTAAGTCAAAGGGATAGTTTCAGGATTTAATTTAAACATGTGAATAATAACTTTGACATAAAAAGCTTATAATAAGGGGTTTTTTGGGATATTTAATAAAAAGGAGTTATATTAATAGGACTAGGAATTTCTATAGGGAGTTAATAAAATAAGTTAGGTGTTAATATGAAAAGGGACAATGAATACTCAAAAATTCATAAATAAAACTAACGAAAGTGAAAATTAGAGTAAAGTTTCATTTTCATAACTCACTCACTTTTACTTAGTATATCATGTTTTTTTGAGGGTCTTATGCTTTGTAAAGTGGAGGGAGTTAGTCAAATGGGTCTTAAGCATCATTAAGAAAAAATGGTGTTTTTACTTATGATTTTTCATGGTAATGAATGCATGAATTGAAAATGATTTGATTTCTAGGATTAATATAAAAACTTAACACTTTCAACTAGTCAGTGATTGAGCCTTGGGACCGGTCCCAACAGATGTCAGGGAAATACCCTGAGCCTCTTTGACTGATAGTCTAGAACGTCAAATAGCTATGGGGAGGGGAAATTATTTATTGTTGCCTAGTGAAAGATATTTACAATGGATTTACCACCTTCTTCTTCCTACCCAATCATATTTCCTAACATTTTTTCTTCTATTTTGATTAGGCGTATTTGAGCTAGCAACCTTGCAACATTTTATTCTTTTTAAAGCAGTAAAAATATCTAATTCTAAACTTATTTCATCCAGGAATCTAGATTAAACTATTGGATTATTTTATTTCTCTTCCTAACTATTTAATTGTCATGATTAAATTGTATGACAATTCTTCATTCTATATCTAAAACAAGTAAAATTGAAACATGATAAGTCAAGATTAAATTGTTCAACTAATCATGGATTATGGAATTTATTGACACTTTGCCATAATCATCTGCAAAAATTAAAAGTAGTGGCATTTAGGCTTGCACACTTTCATATTTTATTCATCTTTTTTCTTTTGGGGTATATCATTTTTTCAAAGTCCGTTGATTTTTCTTTTAGGAATTTTACCCTCTTTTTGCTTTTTTATTTTTTATTTTTACAAAATATGGGAAAAAAAACTTGCAAAAAGAAAAGTATGTACATATTTACATAATTATCATCAGTCAATTCAAAATTATGAATCCTATATTTATAGGTTGCTAACAACTAGAAAAAGAGTCTTTAGATAAACTCAAAGAACTTGATCCTTTCGAAGTCTTGTTGAAATCCAAAGCTGGTTTACCCCTTCCAAATTGGAGTTCTATTGCCAATGGCTTATAAAAACCAAGCAGTCCTCCTGATATCAGTTCATCATATTCTTTTTCTGCCCCTCCTAAAACTACTTTTCATCCTCTAGTCATGGTTGCTCCTGCTAGGTATGCACCACTCGTACTCCCTGTTGTTTTACATGACCTTCCTAGTAAATATGCTGCTAGGATTCCTACTTGGGGTAGTGATGAGGAAATTTCAGCAGAGGAATTTGTAGACAGATTTAATGATTTCATAGACATGGAGGAATTTGATGATCAATATGTGAAGCTTAGGTTATTTTCACAGAGTTTTATTGGTGAAGTTAGAAAATGGTTTAAGGCCCTTGCACCAGGAGGCATTAGAACTTGGAATGATTTTGAAGACAAATTATTAAGAAAATGGGGTAATAGAACTAATCTAGTCCAAGCACACACTGAATATAATAGCCTTAGAAGGGAAATTGATGACTCTATTCAAAAAATTTCAAAGAGATTTAATAAATATTTTGACTCAATTCCAGCTCATTTGAAACCTCCTGAAGCTTTAACACAAATGAGATATGTTGAAGCATTTGATTACGAATTTTCTATCTTGTTGAGAGAAAGAGAATCACCTTCACTTGCTGAAATCCAAAGTGATGCAGTTAAGGTTGAGGTAAACATGATAGCTTCTAAAAAGTCAAAAATAGGAAAAGCTAAACTGAAAGAAGAAGAGAAACCATCCACCTCAACTTCTGAAGACAAATTTGATTCAATGATGAAAACCATGGAGAATTTGATGGACAGGTTAGCTCTTGGTAACACTTCTGCTCCTCCTGTGCAACATGAACCTAAATTCAAAAACCTACAATTTAGGAGACCTCAAAATCAGCAAAGGCCAAGAGAGAACAGAAATCAGCAAGTTGACCCTCCAGTGAGACCTCCTTTTTAGCAAAATTTGGCAGATGAAGAAGATGAGCCTGAGATTCCTGAAGAATCCATCCATTTTCTTGACGAAGAAATGTCAGGAATCTTCTTGAATAAAGAAGAGCATGATGAGTCAGATTTGGCTAATCAAGGAGAAGAACCATCAGACTCTTTTAAAGGGTATCAACATGCTATTTTCGAGATGCAAAAGCAATATAATCTCAAAAATAGAAATGTGCCTATCATTGCAAACAAAGTGCAGCCCAAGAAAGATGCTCCAAAGGCTGCTAAAGCTAAGAGTGATACCCAAAATATGGCTGAAGGTAAAAAGGATACTCCACTTGGTAAGAAAGACACTCAACTTCCTCCTCTTGTCAAAGATGCTGAAAAATTTGTTTCTATTTTCAACCTTGAGAATGAAATTTCAAAGATTAAAATATCAGTCCCTTTCGGTGAGATTCTCAAGGTAAATGAATATAGAAGCAAGATAGTTAAGATGTTGAATTCACAACCAGAGGCTGCTGATATCTTGAATGCCCAAGAAGATAATCCTACTATATATTTGGGTCCAAGGTTAGAAGATGATCAAAATGAATAGTTTCCTCCTTTTTATGTCAGCATTAGTATTCATGATATGACTTTACATAATGCTATGCTGGATTTCGGGGCTTCACATAACCTTGTTCCCAAAGTAATCACGGAAAGAATGGGATTACAAATCACAAGACCATATAAGGATTTGTTTTCTTTTGATTCAAAGAGAGTTCAATGTATTGGTCTAATCAAGGATGTTATTGTTGGTCTAATGCAAATCCCAGCAAAGACAATTGTTATGGATATTGTTGTGTTTGATGTTCCTCCAAAGTTTGGTATGCTATTTTCAAGATCATGGGCAACAAAAATCAAAGGCATAATGCAGATGGATCTTGCCTACGCTACTATTCCAGTTTTTGGTGAACAAAGGAGATTGTATAGGGAGACTAGAATGGCTTAAATGGTAAGTAGCAAAGATAAGCCTCATAATTTTCCTATTTATGCCTTTGATACTAAACTTGGATCTTCCATTCTTTTCAATGAATCTGCTGATAGTGTTGAGGAAGAAATAAGAGCGGAAAATCAGCATTCAAAAATCAGCACTCAGAAAATCAGCATTCAGAAAATCAACATGCAGAAAATCAAAAAGTAAATGATGAAGAGATGGAGGAATGGTGGTCATTGTACTTTGATGGATCAGCAGGAAAACAAGGGGCAGGAGCAGGGATTTGGATTACAAATCCAAATGATGAGAGTAAGTTTTACTCTTACAAACTGAATTTTGATTGCACAAACAACATTGCTGAATATGAATCTTTGATTTTTGGTCTAGATGTTTTGAAAAAGATGAAGGCTCGAAATATTTCTGTTTTTGGAGATTCTGAATTGGTTATTAGACAAGTTGAAGGTGTCTATCAAATGAAAGATGTAAGAATGAGGGCTTAAAAAAATTTAGTCTTAGACATGTTGGAAAACTTTCAGTCTTATTCCTTCATAGTTAAAACTAGAGATCAGAATTCTTTTGTTGACTCCCTTGCTGTCTTCGCAAGTATTTTCATCATTCCTATGAATTCAAATGAAAAATATGAGATTGAAGTTCATCATAGGGCAGTTATACCGGAAAATATCATAAACTGGCAAGTTTTTGAATATGATCAACAGGTAAAGAATTTTATTGAGTAGAAAGAAGAATTTGAAAATACACATGTAGATCAGCAAAATTTGTTTCTTGAGTCTAAAGGAAATTCTGAAGTTTTTCGATTGAAGAATAATTCAATACCAAAGGGTCTTATTCCTCTTGAGAAGATTTTTTATCATAATGATGTTTTTAAAGCACCAAAATTACAAGCTGATGAAGAGGAAGTAGAGAGTTGTAATCTTGGTACATTAGATTTGCCTAAAATGATAAAAATTTCGAAGTTTCTTTTAGCTGATGTGAAATTCAAATATATTGAGATGATGAGAAGGTTTATGGATGTTTTTTCTTGGAGTTATGTTGATTTAAAGCAATATGACCCTTCTATTATTCAGCATACTATTCCTATTAAAGAAAATGAGAAACCATTCAAACATAAGGTTAGGAGAATTAACCCCCTTCTCATGCCATTTATTGAAAAGGAGATTAAGAAACTCTTTGATGCAAAAATAATTGTCCCAATCAGATTCTCCAATTGGCTTTCAAATTTGGTACCGGTTAGAAAGAAGAATGGAGAAATCAGAATTTGTATTGACTTCAAAAATTTGAATAAGGCTTCACTGAAGGATAACTATCCTCTTCCTAAGATGGATTTAATTATGAAAAATATTGTTGGTTCACAAAGGATGTCTATGCTTGATGGTTTTTCAGGTTACAATCAGCTTCTTGTGCATCTAGATGATCAAGAAAAACAACCTTCACAACACCATGGGGTAAATTCATGTATGCTAAAATTCCTTTTGGTCTCATGAATGTGGGAGCCACTTTCCAAAGAGAAATGGACATTTCCTTTTCTGAAGAAAAGGATAAGCCGGTAGTTGTTTATCTTGATGATATCACAGTCTATTCAAAGAAAGAAGAAGATCATTTGAAACACCTAGAAAAAATTCTATTGAAATGTAGAAGGTTTGGTATTTCTCTTAATCCTACTAAAAGCATATTTTCTTTAACTTCAGGAAAATTATTGGTCATATCATTTCTGAAGATGGAATTAGGATTGATCCTAATAGATTTAATGCAATTCAAAAGGTATATTTTCCAAGAAGTAGGAAAGAGATTCAATCTTTTCTTAGGAAAGTGAATTTTGTTAGGCGTTTCATTCCTAACTTTGCTGAGATTGTAAAAGATATAACAAGGATGTTAAAGAAAGGAGTTGACATTAAATGGATGACTGAAGTAAAGAAATATTTGGACGAAATCAAGAAGGCACTCACACAAGCACTAGTACTCATCAGTCCGGATTTTTCCAAAGAATTTTTGGTTTTTACATTTGCTTCTGAAAACACAATTGCTGGAGTTTTGCAACAAAAAGGAAAGAAAGGTATTGAACAACCTATTTCTTTCTTTAGTAGGACATTAGAAAATGCTGAACTGAAGTATAATATTCTAGAGAAGTAGGCCTATGCTTTGGTGAAAGCTATAAAATATTTCAGAATTTATATTTTGCATTCGCACATCATAGCATATGTTCCAAGTGTTGTGATAAAAGACATTCTAACTCAGGAAGATCCGGATGGAAAAAGGGGAAAATGGATCTCCAAATTGATGGAATATGATATAGAAATCAAACTAATGAAGTTGGTGAAGGGACAAGGCTTGGCGAAACTAATGACTCAGTCAAATATGGACTGTCTTGACATAAATCTAAATGCAGAAATATCAGAAATTTCTAAAAATGAAGAAGAACTGGTCCAAATTTATGAGAAATTTCTTACTTCATAGTGGTATAAGGATGTGGTTTTTGTCCTACAGAATAATAAAGCTCCCACTGATCTATCAAATTCCAAAGCAAGGTTTGTTAAGCTGAAATCATTGTGATATTTTGTTTATGACGGAATTCTGTTTGGAAAGATGCAGGAGGAATTTTGTTGAATTGTCTACTTGAAAAAGAGGCTGAAAAAATCATTGAATAATTCCATAAAGGTGATTGCAGAGGAAATCATTATTGGAAAGCTACAACAAACAAGATCCTAAGAGCTGGATATTTTTGGCCAACAATGTTTAAAGACATTTAAAAAAAGATCGCTGCATGTCATGGGTGCCAAATTTTTGAAGGAAGAAGAAATATTTTACCTCTACCTTTGGTTCCTATCTATGTTGAAGATCCTTTTCAACAATGGGAGTTACAATTTATTGGAGAGACACATCCATCTTCATCAGGGTAGCATCGCTGGATTCTTGCAGCAACAGACTACTTCACCAAATGGATAGAGACGATACTAGCAAGGCAAGCTAATGATTTTGTTATTATTTATTTTTTAGAGAATAATATATTGTCAAGATTTGGTTGTCCCATGAAGATTATAATAGATAATTCCCAAGAATTTAAGTCCAAGAAGATGATAAATTTCTGCCATCAATATCACATCACTCTTGGACACTCTACAGCATATTATCCGCAAGGTAATGGTCTTGTTGAATCATCAAACAAGAGCATTGTAAGAATCATCAAAAGAGTACTGCAGGAGAACAAGAAAGCTTGGCACTTAAAGCTGAAGTATGCCTTATGGGCTGATAGGATTTGTAAAAAGAGATCAATTGTAACTTCGCCATATGAATTAGTTTATGGGGCTGAAGTTGTTTTGCCAACATCACTTGGGGTGCGAGTTATGAAGTTAATTCAAGTACTCGAAGAAGAACCAAATTCTATCCAAAGGAGGATAAACCAGTTGATAGCCTTGCAAGAAAAGAGAAATGAAGTCTATGACAGTCATTAGCATGTTCAAAATAGAATTAAGAATACATTTGATAGGAAGATCAAAGAGGACAGTTTTCAGATTCATGACAAAGTGCTGAAATGAGAGGCCAAAATTGAGGAAAAGGGCAAGCATGGTAAGTTTGAGAATTTATGGAAGGGTCCTTTTCAGATTGTTGGTTTTCATGGGAACAACACTTACATATTGTAGGAAATTGAAGGAGGGTCATATGCTAGAGGGCCTGTTAATGACAAGTTCCTAAAGCATTATGTTTGTTGAAGTATTATAAATAACTCATGACATTGTATATATTCATCTTTATTATTTTTTGCTAATAAATGACAAGCTGAAACAGAAATATTAAGCCCGAGGTGAAGGCCCAACAGTTTGAAGAAGATGCTTGTCAAAAAAAATTCTTTTTTTATCAAAAAATGGATAGCACTGGAGCTACAAGTTCTTAGTGTACCACAGGGGTACACTATCCCAAGTGGAGCCACTGATATCATTATTAAATTTTTTTAAACTTAGTCAGTTTATACTTTCTCCTAAGTCATGGTATTAGATAGGGTTTGAGTCATTTTTATGTTTTATAGGGACTAATCCATAGGTTATAAGTCTCATTTCATCACCAAATAAAGTGAATAAACCTTTCTTTACTCTTTAGAAGTCTCATACCACATTTTGAAAACCATATTTTAAGTCTTTTTCAATTTTTTTTGAATAAGCCACGAAACCACGTTTTCATAGCGTGCTCAGTGTAAAAAACTGCTTCTGCGCTACGAAAACGCTGGTCTTTTCGTAGCGCAAAATACCTAAATCACATTACCAGCGCTACCACTAGAAAATTTTGCGCAATTTCCGACAGCCAAATTTTCACTATTCCGACACACAGTCATCGCAAGAGCGACAGTTCGAGGCCGGGAAAAATGTGGTTTTTCGTGCGGTCGCAATTCCGACGCCTTTACAAAGTGTCGCACTACCGACACTTCCCCGTCGCTTCCAAACACGCGTCGCTCTTCCGACGTATCCCAAACCGACGTTTGTAAAGTGTTGCCATTCCGACGAAATTTCGTCCGACATTTTTAACATCGCTCTTCCGACGTTTGTAAAGTCTCGCCATTCCGACGAAATGTCATCCGACGTTTTGAACGTCACTCTTCCGACGTCTTTATACTGTCGCTCTTCCGACATGTCTAAACTGTCGCATTTCCGATGCCGTACAAAAGTTTCAGAAGACCGACGTATTACAAAAGTGTCACAAGACCGACGCTTTCCAGAAGCGTCACAATATCGATGCCAGGAAGAACTATCGCAATTCCGACGAAATGTGGTCCGAAATTTTGAACGTCGCCCTTCCGACCTCTTTTTGCTGTCACTCTTCCGACGTTTCTAGAACTGTCGCAATATCGACGGACGTCACAAGACTGACGAAAATGGAAATTGTTCAAAACGTCAGAAGAGCGACGCTTACAAGGCGTCGGTTTGCTGACGGCGGTTTCAATTTTTAAAAAAAAAATGAAACTTTAAAACAGGACAATAAATCTCCAATGTTTGTTATCACAATAAGAAATCAATGATCAATGATCACGTCAAATTTTCCTCGTAGCGTGACGGGTCTTATAAATTTTATTGTAAAGGTTGCTGGCCAGTGACAAATGGCGCAGCATTGAAGGAAATGCATTAAAGAAAATAAATTAGGCTACGAACTCCAAGCCAACTGGCAACAACCCTGATAATTTTCCTTACCAACTTCCAAGTTGTGACTCGGGCTTCAGACTCTAAAGCTAATAATTTTCTTTTCATCGTGTTGGAGAAGAGAACTGCAATCTGTAGCAAAAGAGCAATTCCTCAGTCTCACTGCTCAGGACTCGTAGTCATTCCTTGCTAACACAGTATGTGGAAATTTTGATAAGATAACTTTCTTCACCCTCGTTTTTACTAAATTTATTCTTTTGAAAAGGGCCAGGTTCCATTTCAGAAATTTTCAACTTTCGACTTCTAGAATTTGTACATATGATTTTTGGACTGAGGTTTTGTTATTAATGAGGAGATAGTGTCTTGGTTCTATCTGTATAAAATAATTGCCTCTTTTTTTCTTCATGTTCGGGGTTTTTGATTTTATCAAAACCTATCTCTCTTTTAAGCATGCCTGCAAATTAATATATTCCAGGAATGTACACAATTCCAGGCTTCATGTACAACGTATTGTATCAACTATATTTTAACAAGTGAGCTGCATGCCCATATAGTGTTATAGATTACAGGGCTTCATTTGGAGAATAAATGATAAGCCTGGCAACACTAAATCCAAGTAATTCCCCTCATCCCTTAAAAGACACCTCTAAATATAACTAGAAATTTCAAATAGTTAGTAAAGGAAAAGTACAAAGATATAACAGATATGTGTTGAGCCAAAAACCTGTGCATTCACAACAAAACTGGAATGGATAAAACTTAAAAACAATTATGGACTTTGACAAAAAATTGTCTTATGCATACAACATGAAAGAAGCATTGGCATACTACTATGTTTAAAAATTTAAGGACAGGCAGAGTGAGTCTCCGGGCAACAGAGTTTCATGTGGAGACCCTAGATCCTTGTACCCACAATATCTAGTGACTTAAAAAATGATTGCCAAAACAATGCCTTTGCTATGCATGTAAGAACACCACCTGTATAATGAGGGAGATGTAATATTGTCCAAGAAGCAAATTTATACAGAGTGGTCCAAGATTGTGTATTTATGGAAGATACAACTGATTTTGGCATGAAACATGTATCCAAGATTTCAATGTGGCCTTATTTTAGATCCCATTGATGATTTACTATGAAACCTAAACTTTCAAAACAAACACATTGAAATCACAGAATCTCCATCACGAATATCATAAATATTAACTATCTTTTGGGCACTGGCAGTAGATACCATAAGAGGCCCACATGGCCTGTACCACCAATGTTGATACTCTGGCACAACATTTGCAAAGCCAAAATTTCTCCCCGAGACATCCCTCTCTGCCAAAACTAGAGACATGGTACTGGACGTTGAAGTGAAGGCCTCTGATTCAGTATGGAATGCCATAATTTATTTATTATAAAAGTCCCATGAACAGAAACCTGAGTCCAATGTACAACCTTCGGATGCTGCCACAACATATTTACCAGAGCGACCATCTGAACCAGCTGCTCTGATCAACTAGCAATCACCCCACATGTTTGGGGTAAGCCCATATGGAGCTTTATCTTCAGCCTTCTCCTGGAGATTGGAAAATAAAAATACTGAGTATTACTCATACATCAAATGCCCTTTATGTTAAGGGAAAATTTAAAAAGTGCATAAATATTCTTGAAATCCCAATCATAGTTTCTAGAAAATTTCAACAGTCTTTGAAATGAACTACATCCTATTTAAACTACATCAAATATTTAGGCAAATCATTTTTTTAAACAGAAATTGGTGAATTTTATTTCAAATGTAGAAATTTAAACCATGAGAATAATCTAACCCCTAGGCTTTTCCCTATTTCTAATAGAAAATCCCAAAATGTATAAATTATAACACCCATAAACCCCAAAATTAAGTACAATAATTAAAACCTCCACACCTCTGAATTTGATATATCGTGAAAAGAGCAGCATCCATCATCATGGGAAAGCAAAACCGATTCTCCTTCTGATACAAACCAGCCTGCAGTAGATGTCTTATGGCTGAGTTGATTCAATCAATCACAGGAAACCTCTTCAGTTTCTTCAATATTGCCAAAATGCTCTAGCTTGTTTTCCTGATCATCATAAAAGTCCATATTTTCATCACATTGAATTAGTTGGGGTTCATTACGATCAGGTCCAGTGCCTATTGCAGAGCTCCAGACATCCAATCCAATATTGGAACTACCATACCCGTTCCCATTAGAGATTGTAAATCCTGCTTCTGGCTTTAATTCGGTAAGTTCAAGAGCACTAGAACTGGATTCAATTTATTTAGACTTGGCATAGTTGTCCTCTAATTTGTATTCCGATACAACACTATACTTGTGCTTCAACGTAGACAGAAATTCTGCAGCAATGGGATCTTCATCTATGGGGATTATGGATCTGCCCTCAAAATCATCCCGAATATCTGATTCATTTTCATTCAACTAATCATGCAAATCCACCCTCGTCTTCGGCACAACAAGCTGAACTGAAGGCCGGTTTTTCAGCAATTTATGGTGGGGGTAAAGCCTGTCTTCCAGATCTTGACTATTTAAGTGTTTAATTGGTTTTTTCAGAGACCTGACCATAGAATCAAATGAATCCTGCAAATCCTGCGAAATAATAAACAATAGTAAGGCCATTATTTATTGGTTTGAAATAATAAACAATATGCAACAAACCCGCATAATTAGTAAATTATTTAAAGACAATGTTGGAAATATGTTTCCTGTATCCTATTATATGATTTTCCTTGATGGCAAGCTCTGTATTTAATGGAGAATCGATATAAATAAGGACGAGTTAATTCATGTGTGAACATATGTATGCATCCTGATGAAGGATAATTGGCATCTGTAAGAAACCCTGTGTTCTGTATGTTGATCGAGGAACTGATGTTAATACGGTTGACAGTGTATCCAAACTGGTAGATAGTGGAGTTATATATATTCGTTAAATATATGATGGAAGGGTCTACGCTATTAGTAAGGAGCTGACTGGCTTTCATGGAGAAAGGAACGAGGAGCGAGAGCAAACCAGTTATAACGCGAAAGAACTAAAACAGAGTATTTGGCATTGAACTTTCGGTGGAACACGGACTAACCCTTTGGAATCATGAACAGAACCTGGAAGGAAAGAGGTGGAACATAACAAATGGAAGTGCGACGGAACCCTGCGTGGAAGAGCGGAACCGTGACCGAGAAAACAGTAAAGGTGGTTTGTGGTTTCTATCGCACCACCTTCGACGAGCAAGCAGTTTTCAAGAGGTATGGGAGTGATTCCATAGAACGCGCGACACACGTCTTTGTACGACTCCACAAAACCGCTTGTCACTGCGCGCCATTGCGCGTTATTGCTCGACCCAAGATGCCCAGTGATATTGATAAGCACCGTTGATCTGGGAAGGGGTCATCGGACGGTGTTCATTTGCTATAGATGCACGAAAGTTACCCAACGTACGGCGCGCCATCGCGCGTTATCATCCGTGCATCATCAACGAACGATATCTGTCAGATCATCTGATGCCAAGCGATGTGTTCTCCGCCGTCGGATGGAAATGATTGTAAGCGATGGGCCCCATTTTTTTAAATTATGTTGATTGGGTCGTCGATTATGTATGTGGGGCCGAAACCAAAGGTCTATTTAAAAGCCTTTTGATAAAAGCACTGGTTATTACTATAAAGTTCTATTATATATTTAATTTCCAAAGGTTGTGAATAATATTTATTTATCAAATTCCATGAATTTGATAAATAAAAGAAAGGAAACCATCAGCGGCACACTATTGGTACTTTACCTTGGCTATAGTATTATTTGGCGGAGATAGAGATTACCTTTGGGACAATTCGAGCATGGAACAACAAAGATCGGGATTTCAATTTGGATTGGTTCGACTTTTAATAATACCATTAGCAATTGAATGGTTTTGACCCATGGTTTCAATAAAGGCGAAAACTATATTGATCCGAAAACTATAGGCGAAAACTACCCGAAAAGCTACAAATCCATTCTACACAATTGTTGATCCATCAAGCGAGCCTGCACAGATTTGTTCCCATGTGCTGATCCATCAAGCGAGCCTGTTTTTCCTTGTTTTTGTCTACAGGTTTTTGAATTGGCATCAAGTGCGTTCATGTGAGCCTGGATCTTTTCATCAGATGCCGACCTGATATGTGGGGCTCAATTACTTTTCTAACAGATTTCTGCCATAGGAATATATAGGCTCCATTTTTTTTTTAGTTTTTAATGCATACAGGTCCATACTTACTATCTATATCTACAATTTTGAATTTCATCTCTGTCTTCTTGGGATGTATATTTCCACAGGCGAGCCAGATCTTATTCCTCGTCCCTATGGCTTATGATATGGTAGAGTCCTGATGTTTTATGGACTCGATATTTGTATTGGGTGATATTTCCCCTGTTATGTTTAATTGGTCAAAACTTAATCCTCTGTCTTGACACCTTCTTCCTTAGAAGTTGTGCATGATATGGATAGGTTATTTTGATCAGGCTTTTTCATCAGCCTTGATGGAATGTTATGTCGAACTATGCACTATTAATTCAAACAGCGTTTTTTTCTTTCTAAAAAAAAATATAAGGTGATGAGAATCATAGTACGAGATGTGCATGCAGAGGCATTGTAAATAAAAATCTCTTTATGAGATCTGCATGATCGAACTCTGTTGTCTGATAACGCTGAATCCATGATGCACCTATGGAGTTGATCGAGGAAATGAAAAAGCTCTAGGAAGATCAGCAAAGAAATAATAAAGATCTGATGCAAGTCTGATGAAGAAATTGAAGAAATTCGGTGGATCTGAGGGTTGAAGTCTTCTGCATAGAAGTGGAAGCTTTCTGCCAGTTCAAGCTGGTGTTAAATCAGGGGGTCAAAGCTCCCTTCCAGGAGAGGCTGGAGAACGAGAGAAGGTTGAAGCCTTCTGCAGGTTGGTGCCTGCGTGCTGGTATGAGTCTGTGCCAGCACAAAATTGTAAGATTTTTTCTTTATAATAAATATTGAAGACTGAGACGATAGTAGCAGTGGTTTTCTCCCAAATTGGGTTTCCACCTTAAATACTGGTGTTCATATGTGTTCCTTTTGTGTAATGGCTTATTCTGTTATTTATTTTCACATGTTTACTAAAAGAATGATGCAATAATCCAAGTAAAGAATTAACAGCATAATAAGATCTCTGGTGAAAAGTTTTCAGTCAGCCCTAAATACTGATTCACCCCCCCTCTCAGTATTTTTCCCAACAGACAATAATTCGTACATATTAAAATATAAAGTTATAACATACCATCTCATACTCGAACATAACATATGTATCAATATTCTTCTGTATCTTCTTGATCTTCATCCAACTGATCGACATCCATATCAACATCTGATTCAGAAATGGTGTTGAAATGATCGACCATGTCATCATCATCATCAATTATGTCATTTTCAATAATATCCTCATCGACATCATCATCAATAATTGTTGCCTCATCTCCTATGCCTGGTTCATCTTCTAAGATATCTTCTTCGTCTGTCCATGCATCTTCCTGCTCATCTGCCACTGCATCATCTTCTTCTTTATCAATATCATCTTCTTCCTCTACAGTATACTCTACTGGCCTTCCTCTTGGATCATATCTAATAGCAAATGACCATTCCTTCTCACCTGGAACCTCTGAGTAAAATACTTGTTCGCATTGGCTTGGAAAAACACAGCGATCTTTTCCTGCTTCAAACTGCGATGATTTAACTATTGGAAATCCATTGTCATGTTCAATAAGTGTTCTATCATCATCACGTACATTCATTCGTAGCCTATACCATTTGACATCGAACAAAACTATTTTGAAGGAATTAAAGTCACACTCAACTATATCATCTAAGAACCCATAATATCTATTTTCAGATTCTCGAGGATGTCTGTCACTCCTGGAGGAAACATTAGTGACCCGGAATACTGTAGTTATCCCACTATCAGAAGTTTTCCTGTTATCATCCAACTGTTTAACGCGAAATTGACGACCATTGCACCACATAGCCTTGTGGTGTTTCAACTGCAATATGCCAAACATGAAAAAGATGCATTCTCAATTAATAATTAAACATATAATTTACACAACATGAAAATTAACTGAAAAATCAAACTTCTTGTCACATTATAAGTAGGTGAATTAATTGCTTACCTTTCTATCTTTCAAACCATATGCTAAATCGATTTCCCTGTCCGTAACATTCCCATCTCCACTACGATACGCTTCTCTAATCAATTCAGACAGTAGTTGCCATGATAACCTATCGTCGTTACGTGATTTACATGTTTCAATCCATTCACTCATCCACTCAAGATTGTTTGCAATGTATAAAAGTAGCGCCTCATAATCTTGAGCACCTGAATAAAAAAACAATAATTCACCAATATTAATAAATATTACTTATAACCATGGTAAATTATATTAATTAATAAACTATGAAAGAATAAAACTTGAATGAATATAATGATCATATACATGATGTAAAAAAATGAAACATTATATGTATTATACATAATAAATCTTTTACCTCTCACTTTCTTCATTCTACCTTTTCCCAACAGGTGCTCCCCTTCAAATTTTTTGATGGAGTTCACATCCCAAATGCAATCCACCGCCTTCATGACTGGCGCAGCTAATTTAGGAAGATAATGACTAATATACACCATGGATTGATATACCACATATCCCTCCACCATAGAACCCTCAGGTCGTGCTCTTTGCTTAACCAAAGCCTTCAAGGATTTCAGGTGCCTCTCGACCATCCACATTGACCTTGTGTGTACTGGTCCACACATTTCAATCTCCTCAACTTGGTGTATCAAGTAGTGTTCTTGTGCATTGAAAAATGTTGAAGGTAGATACTTTTGCATTTCACACATTAGCCGAGGAATTTCTCTCTTCCAATACTTTATTTCATCTTGATGGATTTCTTTCAATGACAACCATCTGCAAATCATTATGCAAGGTTATTTCAATGAAACATAATATATATTTCATTACAAGTAAATTAATACATCATTTCATCAAGTACAAAAATAAATTGTAGCAAATAGATTTTGTGTATAAATCAAAACTACTTACCTCATGTATTTACTAAGACCATATATAACTTGTTTGACATTCTTGTCGAAGTCGTTTGGGAGAGATACAGGTAGAACATACTATAACAATAAAAAATGAATCATTATTGGTTTCCAAATTAAATAGAAAAAAGGAAAATTTAAAATATGTATTCAAGCAATAACAAACAAAAACGTATACCAAAAAAATTACCTTAACAAAGGTATGCCAATCATGTGTTTTCACCCCACTGAAGTCACCTTTCTTCATTAAGATATTATTTATGTTTGAAGCAAAACCTGTTGGAAATTTAATTCTTCTAACGACCTATTTTACATCATTGCTTTGTTGTTCTGTTAATAACCATGGAATATTATTATAATTTCGACCTCCATTGTTATTTGATCCGTTGATCACACTTTTCATTGCATGATTTGATTTCTCAATGTCAGCACAAATTTTGTCAATTTTATCTCTATCATGTGCACCATCTATGGTTCGCCATAACATTTCTGTCACATTCTTCCCGACATGCATTGTATCAAACAAATGAGATATTTTTAGGTCCTCATAGTAGGGCAACCTCGTGAATTGAGAAGGATAACATTTCATTCCAGGTGGAAGTACAATATTAGTACCTTCACTGCGATGATGACCTTGATATCAAAGAATAAAATAAATTAGAACAATATTAATTATAAAATACAATAAAATAAATTCATTAGTTAAAACAAAAATTCCAAACATTACATAAACAAATTATATATATATATATATATATATATATATATATATATATACACACACACACACACACACACATTACGTACTAGCTGCTCGACGATTATTAATTCCGTTATATTCCAACATCCACAACTGAGGTGTCATTCTTCGTGGTTTTAATCTAGTTTCTTCTTTATCATTGAAAAGATGTTTTTCAGTAGTACGATACTTATGGTTCCTAGGGAGGAAGTGCCTAAACTCATCAAACACCATCTTTTTTAAGTCTGGTGAATGACGACACTTCATCTTAGGGCCACAAACTGGACATGCAAATCTACCCTTTGTTTGAAGACCTGCAATAGATGGATCAATAAAAATTAATATACTATGAGATCATTTTTAAAACATGCAATATGGTATATCTAATTTAGATAATTATGTATCATATTAAAGTGAAATGAAATATTACATACCACAAACATGTGTTAGTCCTGGAGCATCATGAATTGTCCATACAAGCATTCCAAGACATTGAAATCTCTTCTGCTTGATTGGATTAGTGATGTCATACATAGTGATGCCATGCCATAACTGTATTAGCTCATCAATAAGAGGCTCAATATATACATTCATATCTTTGACCTGGTACTTACCTAATTGTTCAAAATTACAGAACATAATAATTACTCCCATGATATATGTATATATAAGTAAGTAAATAAATAAAATATATATTTATTCAAACAACGAGAGAAATGAAAATGTTACATTCAAAGAAATAATGTATCAAATACCTGGAATAATCATAGTCAACATTATGTTCTCCCTCTTTATTGACATCCAAGGAGGAATGTTATTGTTGATAACGAAAATAGGCCACACTGAGTAAGTAGATCTAAGCTCTCCGAATGGATTAACACTATCAGCTGCCAATGAAAGCCTGACATTACGAGGTTCATTTTTAAAATCTACATATTTTTCCTCGATTTCTCTAAATGCAGAACCATCTGTAGGCATTCGAAGAACACCATCTCCACTTCTATTCTTTGCATGGTAATCCATAAACTGTGCTATGCTGTTACACCTGAACATTCGCTGCAAACGTGGAATTATGGGAATATGATGAAGAACCTTTTGAGGCACCTTTTTGGTTAGTTGATTTGTTCGATATCTACTGGTACCACATTTCGGACATTCTGTTTTCAACGCATGTTCTCCATAATATATAATATGATCTTTAGGACATGCATCTATAGTGTTATATTCCATTCCAAAGTATTTCATAATAGCACGTAGATCTCGATATGTTCGAGGTAAAGTATTTGGCGATGGTAACAAATATTCACCCAACAATCTACAACAGAAACAAAAAGTAGTGTCTTGTAAAGATTATTAATCATATATATATATATATATATATATATATATATATATATATATAATAGTTATTAAAACCAGAACCGGTGACCGGATCGGTGGAGCTAATGAACCGGGTTTCGAACCGGAACCGATCTAGCCGGTAGCGATCAGATCTCAATGAACCGGTTTTAAAAAAAATACATTAAATAATTATTTTTTAATAAAATGAAAAATAAATAAATAAATAAAAACTATTTTTAAGATTTGCAACCATGATTTCAAGCCAATAGAGACAAAATATGAAAAGTTTGCTCATTTATATACCATGCAAAGGTGAATATATCAAAATGGCAGCAAATGCAATACATATCATCGAAAAATACATAAGCAAACTTGTTGAAGTAATGTATCAAGTTTCTCTTATATTATTCACTGTGTTTTATTGCTGAGTTAATATTATAATATACAATCTGTCCCTGCTCAGATCTGTTGTCAATTCATTGTATCAGCCTTAAAGACAATTCTGGGTTCAGTATATATATATATCTATATATATATATCATACCAGCATTTTGAAGATCTTGTATTCTTCATTATCTATGTTTGCTTGGCAACAAATTTCTAGAAAAACATCTACAACACTTATAGGTATTGAATTGGTTTATGAAACCCAATATTAGTGCTATTTGTAACAAGTTGAGAGAGCATTACAACTTCAACAGTCTGCTCACAATGTGTTTGATGAATTTTATCACTGAAAAGATTCATTAAAACCCAGAAAACTCAGTAGCCAGTTTAGTGCATTTCCAAGCGGGAATTTTCTAGTGGTCAATTTATTATTGCCAGTCACATTTTCATTAGGTTGTATGTTGTTGTCCCTTGAGTGGCGTCAGACCATTTGCATCAATCTTGATGCCATGATCAAATTGCTTGTATGTTGTGTGAAAGGTTTTGTATTTATGCTGCTGCTATGTGTGAGCAGAGAGAGAGGGTTTGACAGTTCCTAGCTGAGTGTGAAATAAGGTTGCTGCTGATTGTTTTGAGAACAGAAATTGTCATCAAGTACACTTGATGAGTTGCATGCTGCCAGGGATTTTATGCTAGCTAGCCTTGTATTTATCAGTCATCATGTGTATTGTTGCTACTATAAGGTGTTGAGTATGAGTTATTAGACAAGTTTGTTGCTAGTATAATAGAGGAATTTGCAGCTCATGGAGGAGACACTGAGGAATTTGCAACTCATGGAGGAGCACCTAACCGGCCGGTTAAGTACGGAACTGACTGTTTTATGCATAAACTGGCCGGTTCCTTACTTAACTGGCCGGTTAGGTCCGGTTAACCAGCCAAAACAGGTGAGAATAGGCTATTGGCCGGGTTGCAAGGCCGGTTCCAACCGGCAGCTGTCCTGACTGGCTGGTTTTGATAACTATGATATATATATATATATAACTTATTATTTTACACATTTATTAAAATTAAAAATAAAGGGAAAATAATCAACATTTACATATATGTGATCATATATACATATTGCATATCTTAGGAGTTGTGTCATACATCTGTTCGACAAATTATTCATAACCTTTATGTTCACCAGCAACAATAGCAGAGAGCTGGTGAACTTAAACGTTATGAATAATTTGTCGAACAGATGTATGACACAACTCCTAAGGTATGCAATATGTATATATGATCACATATATGTAAATGTTGATTATTTTACCTTTTTTAGTTGTAATAAATGTGTAAAATAATAACTTATATATAAGTTATTATTTTACACATTTATTACAACTAAAAAAAGGGAAAATAATCAAAATTTACATATATGTGATCATATATACATATTTCATACCTTAGGAGTTGTGTCATACATCTGTTCGACAAATTATTCATAACCTTTAAGTTCACCAACAACAATGTAGCAGAGAGAAGAGTTGCATTTGAGTGTTCAAAAATTCGTTCACTTGACCTTTCAATCAGAGGTACATCATAAATACCGCCACTGTTATCTCCACCATCATCATCTGACTCACCATACAAGTCTTGGAGCATTTGATTTGTCCCATCATTAATGTGAACTGTCTCATTACTGTCATCATGATCTACCTCCATGGGATCATGAAAATTACCTTCATCATTCGCTTCATGTTCTTCACCTTGTACAACATCATTTCCAATACTAATATTTGCTGCAATATTCTCTTGTACTGGTGCAACATCATCTAATCTACTACTATTTTGCTGTGGAAGCTGGTTGATCATCTGCAAAAAGTTGGGGGGCAACTGTGCCTTTATGAAAATTACGAACATTAATAATTAAACATTAGTGCGCATATAAAAAATATTAAAAATTTAAAATAATATAAAATTTTACGATATAATCAAAATGAAGATAGATAATTAATTACCATGGGACGATAGTCATTCGATCCACCATCAATGTGCCCATATTTCCTATAATGCACTGTTGCTATTGCTATTAAAACTCTAACATTATTTCTCATACAACATTTTTTACAAGGGCAATAAACTCTGCCATCACCCCTTTCACCCTTTTGAATTGTTTTTCCAGCTCCAATGTTTTCTTCCATTGATGCAAATTATCCTATAAAGAAAACAATAAATCTCTCTCAATGGTGTAGAAAACCCAAGACTTGTTGAACTCAATGGGAGCTCAATATATAAGAAAAAAGAAAATAAAAGTGGGCATTTTACAAATTGTGAGCTTTTTACAAAATGTGGGATTTTTACAAAATTGTGGGCTTTTTACAAATTGTGGGATTTTTTTATTCTTAATGCATTTTCTGTAGAATACTAAACAGATTTGTCCAAAATTTCAAATGCAAACTGTAGTCTCTACTACGTTTGGAAAATTGGAGGTTTATAAAAGATAAACTGCGAACATAATTGTACCACTATGATAAGAAGCTGTCAGAAGCATTCCTTCTGCTTCACAAACGTGGAACTACCTTAAGAATGCTTATGGTTGATATAAATATTAGAGCATGGCAGTTAAGTGTAGTAGTTATGCTAAAATACTGAATAACAGCTTGAGAGTGCTCTTCAGATACTGTACGAATGCACCAAATTAAGGTTGTACCATTACTAAAGATAAATGGCCAAAAATAGTCAATTTTGATATCGTGAAGTTATGTCTTTCTTGATAGAAAACTGGGGATAGGATGGCAAATATGAGAGAACTAAGCTCCAAGGACTAAAAAACCAAGGCCAACATAGTTCTGCCTTGAATCAGAGACAAAACAAAGCTGCCCAAAAAAGTGTTTGAGAGCACCCATTGAAGCTCCTATATATAGCAGAGTCAACATTTTCCTATTGAACAAGTTTGTATAGTCAAAGCCACAACAAGATCAGATAGCCACGATCCTAAATGAGAACCAGAGCCAAAGCTAAGACATATCCACGTTTAGCAGAACAAGACAGCCATAGCAAAGGATTTGACCACAGAACCAGATCATGAGAGATAGCAAGATTCTTGCTTCCACTGTGGAAATGTAGAAACTGTACAAGGGCTTTGCTTCTAGTAGATTTCATTATGGCAGTAATTGCTATGGTGTTGTAAGCGCTCATTAGTAGAATCTTAAAGCCATTCTGGAATTCTTTTAACCTGGAGAGGGTTTTTTGTGGTTATAAATCCTCATGTTCAAATTCCATTGTCGATTGGTTGTGTTTGATATTATGTTTTTACTGTCTGCAGTTGAATTTTCGCACAGAAAATTATCAGTCTAAAGCGGAGCAATTTTGCGATGTTTCTTTTGCTTCCTATTGTGAATTATTTCGCTCAGAACTCTACTCGTTGTAACAGAGGTCTTGGGCATAGAACAGGGGACTTGGGTTTTTTGGAATCAAACTTCAGGTTAAGATGCTCATCCGAAGAATGGCACAGTGAGCCTTAGCATGGAGTTGGGAGTACCAATTTGAAGTGCAGGTAGGGCATTGTACAATAGACCAGTTAGATTTCTGGACCCTAATACAAAATTTTCTTCTTCTTTCAAAACGTGTTTCTCATTTTCTGTAACCAATGTGGGTCCTGTTCTTGTTTCAATTGGGGATGGATTAGCATTTTTTATTGCTCCAGATGATCACACTCTGGGTAGCCCTGGAGGCTATTTGGGGGTGATGAGTCCAATAGGTCTCAATGAACTGTTGCCCTCGCCGGGGAATACTATTGTAGTGGAATTTGATACTATTTTGGATGTTGAATTCCACGATCCTAATGGAAACCAGTACCTTCAGCTCCAGTACCTGTTCACAAAAGAGGGTGCCATAGTCATTCATGCGTGCAAAGAGGGTGAATTGCAGGCATTGCAACAAGAGGTGTTGTTGTTGTTGCATTGGCCACTAGATTTTTTGTCTAGTTCTGTTACAAGTGCAGAGTATTGAAAAGGACAGATAAATTTAGTTCAGATATTGTGAAATTGCCTCGGAAATTCACCTACAAAGAGCTCAACAATGCTACGAAAGACTTTTTTTGAATGTGATTGATAATCGATAATTGCAAGCAAGGGTAATCCCCTTGTGAAACCCAAATTTCTGAGCATTTTCTAAAACCTGATGATGGAGTCATTGTAATGAACAAGCGCCTAGGTCCATATTACGTCCAAATCTACCAAGCACCAAGATCTATAAAAAAAAATCCACAGTATCTGCGAACTAAGAAGAAGAGGCAGAAAATGTGTTCTGCTTACCTGTTCGAATAGTGGTTGGGGTTTACCACAACAAAAATTTGACAGAGCCCATGTACCATTTCGTATCATTGAAATTCTGGCAGTATCATTCAACTGGGCAAGCACCTGCCTCGGAGCTCCATGACTGAGGGCAAGATCCCTAAATGATGCAGAGTCTCCATAAATATTTACCAAAGCCCAAACAGCCTTACACAAACACAAGTTGAACTCAAAGTTGCCCAAACAACCTTACACGAACACCAGTTGAACTCAAAGTTGGGTAGTAGTTTTTTAAATCAAATTCCAAAATTACAGACGTATAAAGATAGTTGGGAAGAATAATTTTATGCCTCTAAACTGAACGTGCTACCTGTTCTCGAACATTATCATTCCCAGAGGCAAGAAGTTCCACAAATATAGGCAGTGCCCCGTAATCAATCACAACCTTTGTATTCTCAAAGGCTCCAAAAAAACCCAAATAGGGTCAACCCTACTACAGGAGGAAGGGCCTGCAGTAAGAACTTACCATTTTGCAAGAACTGAGGGCGAATGCTGTTCTGCAAGAGCTGAGGGCGAATGCTGAGAGCGAATGCTGTTCTGCAAGAGCTGAGGGCGAATGCTGTTCTGCAAGAGCTGAGGGCGAATGCGCGCGTGATATCAGACGTTAATGTAGTTTTTAAAAAAATCATTTTTATGTAGCGTGCATTTGAATTTTAGCATTTCAAATCATTTTTATTTACATTTGATTTTTTCATTTCTAATACAAGTGACAAAAAAATTTCTACAAGAGGTTGAAATTTTTACTAGATAGCCATGAAAGACTAATTAAAATGGCTTAAAATGCAAGTGGAACTTCAAAATAAATGTAATTGAAGGTTCTCTCCACTAATTTTTTGCAAAAGTGCTTACATTATTTAAGTTATATAGGATATTTTTTTGTATTACACAATCAAAATTAAATAATAAAATAGTTGGGTAGTCTTATTGTTTCAAATTAGGACACAATTTTCAAATGGTGATGAATTTTCAAGTGATGATTAACTGACAATATTCTCCTTTCCTATCCTTGAAAAACTATACAAGGTTCCTTGTTGCCACATGAAACCCTAACTCATGTAGCAACATAGGACAAGTCCTCCATTTTGCCCGTCATAAGGAATTTTGCACATATTTGACGACTAGAATTTGTGGATTCCCGTTTTCCATGATGTGCTAGGAAGGATAGAAGACTTAATTTTGACGTTTGAAATTTTTTCAAAAATGTTCTTACGCCCTTTAATTTCCACTTACCAATAATTTTGCAACACTAGTCCTCTTCGCAATTGCAAGGTTGTACTCAAAAAGTAAGGAAAGTTACTTTTTTGGCTCACTCAATGATCCAAGTGGACACTAGTGGCCACCCGCCTATTCCACTTGGGGCCCCACCATTGTCTCTTTCAGTTTTTCAGTTTTGGCACAACTTACTATTTTTAGCATTTTTTCGGGTCCTGAACTTCTGGAGCCATTTTGAGGCCCTAAACGACGTTTTTTGGGCATCGCGCCTCTAGCGAATATCATTATGAATCATTATGTTTCAGAATTATATTTGTGGTGAAAGTTGTAGTCCTCGGATAGATATTTATAATGATGTATCATGTGCGTCAAACAGAGATAGTATGCCAAAGTTACGTCCCTGGGAAGTTGAAACACCAATTTACCCAAACGAGGCCCATAGTTTTGGCACTTCATCTCCTAGGGTTTGGTTTTTGGATTTTTAGGGTTCTCCATTGTTTCTCAATAATAAATAGGCCCTTGAGCCTCATTGTAACTCAGTTTGGAGGCCTGTAGGTGCCTCATCTCTCCTCAGAGATAGCTACCAGCGCCCTAGCTAGTTTTATTTCCATTCTGTCTATAAGCAAATTTCATTTCTTTGATATTAATAAAATGAAGTGTTATTTCCACTGCATCTCTATATTTATGGTTATGTGTTTATTCTGTTGCATTCCTGCATAAATCCGGATCAATGGTATCAGAGTGGTCTGCCTTTTCTCGATCCTTCTTTGCATGTCACCAATGAGGTCGGGGTATAAGGAGTTAGGGCTCAATCTGGTGGAACCTTTGCAAGATCAGCCTCGCAAACCCCGACAGACGCCCATGGGGGACGAAAAGAAAGATGAGGGAGCAAGAGATCCTATCAAAATATTGCTCAAGGAGGCCCTTGAAAAAAAAAGGAACGCGATGATGGATAACTTTGCCTAGATCCTTTAACGGCTGCCCACTGGTGGCGCATCTACATCTAGCAGCCACTCTGGAGTTGTGACTCCTTTTAAGGTACAAGTAAATTTTGACATTCCCATATTTGAGGGTCAAATAGATGCAGATGTCGTAGATGGATGGTTGAATCTATTAGAAGGATATTTCTCAGTTCATGACTTTTCCAATAGGGAGAAGATTATTTTTTCACTCCTCAAAGTTGCCCCCCATGTCAAGGACTGGTGAGAAAGCCACTGTGAGAAAAAGGAAGAGACATAACCCTCTTTGTTCTCGGTCGTACCCACTTGGAATTCTTTCCGAGATGCTGTCAAGGAACAATACTATCCCGTGGGGAGATATGAGGACAAGTACATACAATGGACCATGCTACGGCAACAAAGGGATCAATATGTGCATGAGCTGACAAATCTATTCCATACCCTACGCACCAAGTTGGGTATCAAAGATTAAAAGAAACATCTGGTGCTAAAGTATCGCAGTTTTTTTCACAGATACATTTAGGAGGTAATTGAGTTCCTCGACATCTCCTCGCTTGGTACGGCATACCGGTATGCTGCCAAGATTGAGCAGAAATTCAAACAGAAGAAGCGAGACTTTGGATATGCGAATAAAAATCAAGGGAAAGGTGCTCCCAAACCACAGAACAAAGGATAGAGCCAAGGCACGGTGACTCAAGACAACCTGTCGAAGCCACAAGGAAAGAACAACACTGCAAAGCCAAAGAAGGACACGGGAAAGTGGTGTGAGTTCCATATTAAGAGCTCCACTCACAACACAAGTGAGTGTCGGGCCAAGCAGTCGCTGGTGGCCGAGATGCGGGCTTCTGAGTCAGATGCATGCTCTGACTCTAAATCAAAACCTGACAAGGGGAATGAAAAAGGGAAACAAATTATTGATGCGGAGCCCAATGCCACTGTTGCCACTACAAAGATCCAGAAGGAGGAACATCTCTTCCACTCCCAGATGTGGGTAAAGGGCTCCCCGGTACAGTTCATTGTCGACAATGGGAGCCAAAAGAAACTCATTTTGGCAGATGTCGTGAAGCGGTTGGGCTTGCTGACCACAGCTCACCCACATCCATACAAGATCTCCACGTCAGCCAGCAGTGTCGCCTTCCCTATAGCATCAAGCCCTTCACAGATGAGGTATTATGCGACGCTGTTCCTATTGATGTTTCTGATGTATTATTAGGACAACCATACTTGTGGAAGCGTCATGCAGTGTATGAGTCTCTGCCTTGTGCTGTTATTGTTACTTTGGGAAATAACTTGTACAGGATACCAGAGGTACCACCTCCTGATACTATCTCTTTGGTTACTGCAAAACAATGCAATAAGCTCATTTCCCAAACCAGGAAATTCATTTTCCTGATGATCCGCCCCCAGGGCAAGAAGAAGACTATGGCCACGACCTCCAGAAAAGGATCCTCTGCACGACAACAACAAATGGATAAGGTTGTGGAGGAGTACGGGGACATTTTCACCTCACCCACAGGGGTTCCTCTACACTGTCAAGTCAAGCACCCGATTGATCTGACCCCAAGTGTGCCGCTACCCAACGGACCGATCTATCGGTGCTCTGTTCTGGAGAGTAATGAAATCAAGAGGCAGATTCAGGAGCTGCTGCAGAAGGGTCACATCCGACCAAGTTCATCGCCCTGTGGGAGCCCGATAATTTATTATTGTGAAATCATAGTTCTAAATTATCTCTTTTTCTGTGAGCAATGTAATCTATTAATTGTAAGTAGATTCATTATAAAAATTCAAACTGATTTTAGCGTGAATGATGACAATTTATATATTAATTGGGTTTTAAGAGTATTTGTATTATGTAGGAGCACTGGAAAGATAAATCAAGACTTCATTTTCTGTTTTCCTTATTTTATTGGGCTGAACTGGAGAAAATTGAATATGAATAGTGAGTTAATTGTAAGATCAATGGGCCAAGGCCATACATCAACATTGACTATAGTGGGGAAGTATAAAATCATGGATATTCATGCAAGTATAGTTATTAATGTAAGATCAAAGTTAACTCTTAGCTTCACTAAAGAAATAGAAGGAAAAGATCTAGCATCAACTGAAATTCACGTGAAAAAGTAGATGAAAAATGTACAATCATCCAATGGAGAGGTAATCTATAATTATCCAATAAGACTCTTGGCTATGCCTTGAGACTAAACTAATTCTCAATATTTTTGAATAATCATCCATTGGAATTTAGTAGGAAAACCATAGTAAATCATTTTCCAATGGCCATGCAAAAATATATAAAAAATAATATTTGTTGGTTGTTTTTCAATAGGTGGACCATGATGGGACCACTGAGAAGGTGGGGGTGTTTTTTTAATCATGGAAGTGAGGTTTAGTATATTGATAGTCAAGTTACCTTTCCCTACAAATTTTCTCGATCAAGTTATTCATTCATCGAACTTTGATTCATTCCTACTGTTTTTATACACAATCCAATCCACTTGAGTCTTGAGTCTTCATTGAGAATGGCATTCATAGGTTGTCAAGAAAGAGGTTATCATGCACATGCACTCTTCTTTTCTTGGTATCTTTGTAACTATGTTCAACCCGAGTTCTATATTTTTAAATTATCATAATAGTTCGTGATTATTAGGCTTTTATTTTGCCTTTTAAGAATTTTAATTTAATTATTATTAATCATTAAATTAAAAAATATATATATATACATATATACATATAGTTATTATAGTTATTAAACTTTCAATGGTACATCAACTTTCATACATGAGAACCTGGATGCGGGTGAAGTTGGTAGTGTTTAACGTGATGGGATGGGGGTGTGGCATAAGGGGAAGCCAATGGTCCACCCGCAAGAGTGCTGTCATTCAGTTCTTAATGTCGACTGATCGGCATTTAATGCCATTTACTCCTGGTGCTCGAATAAACCATAGTCCCGCTCCTCGATACACATTCGCATGCCACGACATGACTCAGCCTCCAGTTCATACTTATGGTGGTTTATTGCAGTCTATTCACAGTTGCATGGTAGACTGGGTTGTTATTATGGAACGTCCCTCTGGTCTGAACAGAATTCCCCCGCCTGTGAATCTGTGGTGCGCTCCAGGAGCAGAGCTTTCTAATGTTCGCACTGTAACTGGTAAGAGGAGCTATCTCAATTTTTGTTTGGATTTTGGAGAAAATCTCCACTTCTCCCACGCTAGTTCCTGCAAGCTTGCTTCTGTTGCCCTGTTGCCCCTCTCGCCTCAGTCTTCTGTCCATCTTTTGCCTCCCTGCCCTGTTGTCTCGAATGCGACTATGTCGCACCTCAGGCAGAGAATGCGCTACCGAAGAGGCTCCATGAGGCGCCAAATTCGACGCTCTCCCTCCACCTCTGGCACCTCCTCTGTGTCTATCTCCCACTCTGACAGTCAACCTAGAGGGCGCCTTCTCTGCTCGGGCCGTCGTTTTACTTCCCCCACTCCTTCCGCTCCTCCTGCTCAAACCCACACCGCGCATTTTTCCTTTAACAGCACTCTTAATTAACCCAGGGTGACTGCCTCAATTACGGTCGTCTTTCGTGAAGAGCGTCAGGAAATTGTTCCCAGTTCTCGCCCGGTGGAATGCAGCCTCTCGGCGGCTCAGGATTCGGCGCAGTTTGTTGGGCTGAAGCACCCTGATAGTGCGAACGTGCAGGGTCAGATGGGAAAGGCCACACAGGACCTGACGAACAAGGAAGCGGTGGGTCAACCTACTGAGAGGCAGGACGTAGTGCAAGCAAGCGAGGCACAGATTACTCCTCCTCCTCCCAGGAAGGTGATCCATTCTATTGTTGACCTGTATAATGCTGACGAGGAACCAGATGAACTTTGGTGCAGAGTTGTCTACGAACCTCCTGATGAATAGTTCCTCCTCTTCACTCTGGTTTTTTGCTCTATTTCTACCCATTCTCACGGGCCTGTTCATGTGTTTCCTGTTGTCTCTGAAAATGCATCTGTTTTTTTTGCTTCGATATGGTCTCCAGTACTACAATTCTCTGGTTCCCCTGCGCGGGATTTTTCAAATGAATTGTTTCAGACTGGTTTCCCTCTTGCAGGGCAGTCTTCAAACTATGGTTTTTTGTTTCAAATGCCACAGCACTTGGCAATGATCAAGCTTCAGCCCGCTGTACTGTACTCCTTTTGTTAATATAATTACTTTTACTTAGAAAAAAAAAACTTTCATACATGAGAAAATGGATACTGACAAATGGTACATCATGGCCTGATTAATTTCGCTCAGCAATTTCAAATGGTATAACATTTAGTCAATAGTAATCATCAATTTCTGCACACAGAGACTAATTTCTCTAGAAGCCTCATATTTCTTTGGCTTGTTATTCCTATAACTACATAGACATAATTAATAGAGAGATTGAGGACAGAAAAAAATCTAGCGCTTAGTCTCCACTACTCAACATGTTTTGTGAGAAATAATACATAGATTGATTTCTCTGAGTGCCTTAGCGTTCTTTGGCTCATTTTTTTAATCACAACAAAAATAAAAAATGCAATGAGGATTTTTTCTTAGTCCGATTATGCAATTTTTATAAGACAGATTATGCAATATTAATAATAAACATAAATTTATTGCAATTTAGGGAAAGCTCGTTCATGTTTTTTTCTTTATATTGGAAGGTTACTTGATTTTTGAATTAATTTTTAGTAGATCATAGCATATATTGAGGAAATATTAGTTTGACAAGAATCAATTATTTCTCTTGAAACTTTAGGTATTAAAAGTCCATGACACAGATATATCACACTCCAAAATCCAAAGAAAATGGAAGAGCGTTCAATTTTTTTAATCAACCTTTTATTGGTGAAGGGTTAATTTATTACGAGAACATCATTAATGAAGTGCAAAATTTTAAACGTAACGTTTATTGACTAGAAAAATAATGACAAAAACGTCAAAAAAATTTGTGTGACGGGTAAAGAGAAATCCAAATTCCAACCCTGCCTGCCACTTGTTGGTGAGTGGAGGTTATTCACTTTTTATTTACAACTTACCAGGTTACTCATGTTACCAATATTTTCACATGGCTCACTTTTAGGTGACTACTTATTGTACTTCTTCTTTATAAAGAACAATTGGTAGATAATTGTATATATTATCTGAAATCTATAACAAATCCAGGCAACAAAATTACAACAAATAGAAAATTATGCAAAAAATTCACCAGGGCACTACTAATGTGTGGATACCCTATCATTTCTTAGATCCTCATAACTTACCAACACCTACTATATTGGTATACACATATTATGGCATTTACCTGAAGTATTTCATATGTATCTAGAAGTAAATAAGTTGTATGACAATTGTTATGGCAGATATAAGATGTGTATTATAGTTTATATTTCAATTTTTCTTAAGTAGCATGCATGTGTGGTCCATATAGTGACTACAATTACCAATATATTTCAGTGAAGATGTGAAGATGATCTCTCATTAGGTCCTAATTAATTAAAGCATCATTAATTAGCTTTCCAAATGAATAAAATATGTTAACAAATTAGTAAAAACTAGGAAAACAAATCATGCTTTAAAAAAATATGGCACAATGAGTCACACTCTGAGATTTATTTAATTACTCATCAAGTGTCGCTAAAACATATATATGATCACCATTACCATAGAAATGGGACATGTGACCATCATTTTGGTTTCGCCAATGACATTCCACATCATGAGCATTGTTTAGGGTTGATTGTGTTGATTTTTTTTAGACAAATCATTTATACATTTTATGGAAAATATAGACACAATTTATAATCACATTACAAGATCATGATGTATGGATATTCCTTATCATTTCTTAGATACTCAAAACTTACCAACACCTAATAGATTGATATACACATCATATAGAATTTACCCCTAGAATTCCACATGTATCCTAAAACAAATTAGTTGTATGGCAATTGTTATGGTGCATATATGATGTGTATTACAGTTTATCTTATAATTTTGTTGAAGTAGCATACAACAAATTACATAGTGATATGAGAACCACTCTCTAGAGTATACATTGATTTTGTACACATGGCTTTTCAGTTGATTTTTAAGATATATCATTGGTGATGCTCACATGATTATATAATGAACCATTAAGTTGAACTATGAAATTATTCCTCACAACACACACATATAGATGAATTAATAATTTTTCTCATATAATTTTTTTATTACCCCTAGAATTCCACATGTATCCTAAAACAAATTAGTTGTATGGCAATTGTTATGGTGCATATATAATGTGTATTATAGTTTATCTTATAATTTTGTTGAAGTAGCATACAACAATTTACTTAGTGATATGAGAACCACTCTCTAGAGTATACATCAATTTTGTACACATGGCTTTTCAGTTGATTTTTAAGATATATCATTGGTGATGCTCACATGATTATATAATGAACCATAAAGTTGAACTATGAAATTATTCCTCACAACACACACATATTGATGAATTAATAATTTTTCTCATATAATTTTTTTAATCTATTTTGAAAAAAAAATAAAAATTATATATAATTATTTCTAAGAAGAACAAGAGAGATTTAGTTACCATATCTTTGTAAAATATATAATAGCGACGTTTGGAGGAAGCTGTCTAGCGACGCTTTGGGGCATAGTGTCACAATTGCAACACTTTTTCTAAGTGTCGGTATTGCGAGACTTTTCTCTAAATGTCGGTATAGCGACGGTTTCCCAAGATCAATGGCCCAAAGTGAACCCGATAACTTACCTTTTACCTTTTCGGTAAGCGTCACTCTTCTGACGTTTTGAATGATTTCCATTTTCGTCGGTCTTGTGACGTTCGTCGATATTGCGATAGTTCTAGAAACGTCGGAAGAGCGACAGAAAAACGTCGGAAGCGTGACGTTCAAAATTTCGGACCACATTTTGTCGAAATTGCGACAGTTCTTCCTGGCGTCGATATTGTGACGCTTCTAGAAAGCGTCGGTCTTGTGACACTTTTTCTAAGTGTCGGTATTGCGATACTTTTCTCTAAATGTCGGTATAGCGACAGTTTCCGAAGATCAATGGCCCAAAGTGAACCCGATAACTTACCTTTTCCACACACCTTTCCTTTTCATCGTGGCCGTTCGCTCGTTGAATCCAGATCCGACGGCGCTAATACATTTCCGCGCTCATAAAGTAATCGTTTGATGTTTTGGCAAAGCTGCATGAAATGGGTGGTTTTTCCAAACCACCCGCGCTTACGTGTCGCCACCACGTTGTATCGCGTTCGAAAAGCTAGTTTCCGCTTACCACCATTTACCCTCGCGAATACCACTGGCGGTATTCCCTAAACCTCACCTGTTTAACCCGAGTTTAATGTCATTTAACTATGGTTATACCATCGAAGGATAACATTAAAATTATTATTTGCATTCAAATTTTCACCTTTTCGCTTTAAACCTGTAAAAACATTGCAGAACCGTTTTTCCTCAAAATCACACCGTTTGAACCCTGAGAAACTTTGCAGAGCCATTTTCAACCTACCAGTACCATTTTTCGACGCCCATTGCCCTGAATTTCCATTACAAAGTACTACATTTTCCTCTGCGAAGCCATTTTCAAAAAATTGAAGACTGAGCACCTCTGCAACGTCTTCAACCGAATCCCGCTGGTTCTCCAGGTACTTTTATTCGAAGTTGCCCTCTGAGATTTCAAAATTCCTGTCGATTTCAAATAATTACCAAAGTTACTGCAAAAAAGTGTCCATTTTTCAGGGAAAACTCTGTCAAAATTTCCCTGGAATCCCTAATTTCCCTTTCTCGCAGTTTTTTCCATACCCTGGTTTGTTTTTCTATTGAAATCGATTTTAAATACACGTTTTGAGCTTTAAATTCCTTGCATTTCCTAAAAACCCTGCTCAGAAACCCCATTTTCAGTAGAAATTCGCCAAGAAACCCCTGTTTCTCGTAAAGGAACTTAGCAAACCGTTTAAGCTTGTTTCGTTCATTATTAAAAATGACCAAGAAATAGGTAACGCCCAAGAATGGAGGCCCAAAATCTCAAAAGAAGTCTTCTGCAAAGATTCCTCAGCTTATGTCCTTCAAAATCGACAAACCAACTCCTGCACTCACGGCTGATTCTACAGAAGTGGTCAGACCAGTCCAGCCTCCAGTCATTTCTCCAGAGAAGAGCCCTTTAGTTGATCTGGACTGTAGAATACTAGACCCTAATGTAGAATTTAACCCGCTTGATGTCTATAATTTGTGCTATGGAAAATCAGTGGAAAAGGGTGACAAAGATATTCCAATTTGGGAATCCAATCTGCCTATATATATTGTCCCTCTCACTCATTCTGTTCCTGACTTTATCAGATTATGCAAAGCCTATTATATGTCAGAACAAAGATGTATTGTAAACAAAGAAAAAGAAACCCTGTTTTACATCACTGAAGAGTCAATAAATTCCATGCTGCAAATGAATCATGACCCCAATTCTGCTTCCCTATCAATAGAAGATTTAACCCAATGATATCTTGACTTGGATTTCAATGCTAGATTCAAAATATACCATACTTTTTGTCCAAATCAAGTTGATATTCCTAAGTTAAATCCTCCTTTCGACATCGTTGATTTCCCAGATGAAACTAGACAGATTGTCTCAATTCTCTCCTTCATATTAGGATACGCCAGTGATGAATTCACTGATGTGGCTATCCTAGGTTTTCTGTCAACTCTAAGCCCTGGTCAATCACCATCCATTCAGTTCAATTTTGCTAGATTTATTGCTGAAAGTATGCATTATCAGTTATCCAAATTATCACAAGAAGGAGTTTTTAGATACTCGTCTTATCTACTCCACCTCTTCCTATATTATCAAACAGATAAGTTTCCAATTGAATGTCAGAAAGTGGATGCAGAAGGAAAATTTCTATCAGTAGTATTTTGGTCATCTATTCTAAGGAAATGGAACAAAGAGTATAGTTTTACAGATTTCAATGACCCATTTATAGCCCTGCTATGTATCTCTTGGAAAAAGAGGAGATCCCTAGGATCAATGATGAGACAAGAAGAATTCTGTAGTTATCAGAGAGCTACAAAACTGGAGATTGGTATTTATATAAAAATCATAGAGAAATCAGAGTGTATGGCTCATCCCTGGCCCCATATAAGTTACCCAGATTTGTTACTACAAGAATATTTGCTTTAGAATATCTGAGACAACTATTGAATGTAGATGAAATCCACTTCATAGCTTTCAAGAAAAAGACCCAATTTAAGCTGAAAAATCAAATTGGGCCATTCATTGTGAATAACAGAGAAGCTGCCAATGACATAAATGTCAAACTTAAAGATTATAAGTTCCCATGTATTTTTACATGGAAGTATGACCCACAAGGTATTTTGAGTGCAATAAGGGTAAAATGTAAGTTGCCTATTTACTTGCATGATCCTAAGCCCCATATTGAAAGATATGTAAATAAAATTGAATGGGAGCCAAACACCCTATCTGATGATGATTCACAGGCAGTACAGGTAATACAGGTAAATAGTGGCAAAGGCAAACAGATTGAATAGACACAGGTGGCTTCTACAAGCAAAGATACTGATAATGTACATAAAAGAGACAGAGAAGGAGATAGTTTCATAGCTGAGACTATTGAGGACATAAAATTCATAACTCCTTATAGTAAAAGAAGCAAGTCAACAGAAGAAGAAAAGGATAAGGCTGTAAATATTGATATAAATGATGAAGCAACAAGAATAGTCACTCAAACATTAAAAGAGCTTCAAAATGTAAAAATTGGAACACAACAAAAAGATACAGTCATGAAGGAAAACCAGGTTACTGTCGATTTGCCTCCTTCTTCTCAGGAAACTGACAATACAGAGTCAGAGATTTAGATCAGATTCAGACAGATTAAAGAGAAGAATGAAGAGCTCAAGAATCAAGCTCATTCTAGATTTCTTAAGGAAAATCATGGAAACAAAGACAGGCTTCTTTCAGCATTTGATTATTCATCCAATAAATTGGCAATGTCATTCTTGAAGCCTACAGTGGCTGAGCCAAAATCAGTGGCAGATTATTCCAAAACAGATCTTGAACTGGATGCAGATGCCATTCATGAATTAGATCAAATTGAATTTCATAGGAGCAATACTGAAATGCTATATTCCAAAATTGTCATTAAAACTATGAAATCAATTAGGCTTGAGAAAACAGTGCTCAACCTCCAAAATCAAATGAGGTTGGACAAAGCCTCACTGTATGCTAATAATTTAAGAATAAAAGCACTAAAAGATATAGTGATTGAAGCAGGGGGTGACCCAGCCAACATTGAAGGGGAAAAAGTCTTAATTAAACAGAAAAATGAGGATATAGCTACTCTTAGAAAACAGTTGAAGTTGCCTCAGAGTGAAAACTCTCAAGCAAAAGAAATTCTACAGCAAAAAACAGAGAATGATGATTTAAAGAAGCTTGTACATCAAATGTCAGGTCAGATAAAAACAATGGAAAGTCAAATAGAAGCTCTAATGAAAGAGAATGAAGAACTAAGAAAAGCACAACCAATGGTCCTTCCTACAGTGATCCCCACTGTAAACACTGCTATACCATCTACTTTGGCAGAACACTTGGCACCGAACGGAGTACTGCCAACTGCAGTGCCAATTACTTCTTTAATCTCTGCCTCTTCTTCTTCATCCTCACAGAGGACCACACCACAAGACCAAGATAAAGAGATTCTTATTTTGAGAGGCACTATTAAAAATTTGGAAAAATCCAAAAATGATGCCTTGACTACTTCTAGAGGACATGAGAAAAGGGCTGATCGACTACAAGAACAGGTAAAGATTCTGCAAGCACAAGTAAATCTTACAGATCAAGTGGCCTTTATAAAAAATCATTTATGGACCAAAATTATTGATGGCATTCATTCTCAATGGCCTTCAATTTGGATAATTTATGAACAGAGGGAGTTACTTCAAGTTGCTAGTGCAGAGATTGACAAGACTAAGAGGGAAATTGATAAAAAACCAGCCCAAGCAATCCAACTCATAGCTTTTTTAAACAGTAAAACCAGGGAAGAGTTGGAAGAATTGAAAATTTTTGATAGAACAGAAACCATTCTTCAAATCAAAAAGGTCCTAAACAAAAGAAACATAATGAGTAATCTAGAGGACCGGTGTAAATACATGAATTTATCCATCTCAAGATTTTTAGCCAAATACAAAACATTGTCAGAAGCAGGTTTGCCTGATATTCATGCATTGAATGACAAGTTAATGCCTCAGAAAGATTATGATCTAAAAATCATAAATCATGCAAAAGAGCAAGCCAGACAACAACTGCCTCAAGGATCACCAACAAGCAGAATACTTCTTCAGTATTTTGAAAATCTGTTCTTTTTAGATAATGAGATCAGGCATATGTTCACTATAAAGCCGAACTTTTCCAAGTATACAGAGGCAGATGAAAGTTACAAAAAATTGAAGACTATGAAGATCCCCTCTGCAGAAAAGTGGCAAGAATTCACAGATCTGTTGTGAATTTAATGGATTAAAAACAGGAAATTCACTTGGAAATTCATTTTTTACTGTTACCTCAAATGGTAAAAATATAGGGTTAAAGTGCACAACAACAATCAGTTAAAATTAGAATAATCAGTTCTATTTTTGCTTGTAAAAAGGTAACAGCTTGCAAACTGTTTTGCAGCTGTCCCTCTTTTTAAGTTTTCTTTCCTATTTTTGATTAAAACATTATCTCAATTCCTGAGATATTTTGTAAACATTTTTTTGTATAAATACTTCATAATTCGAAGTATTCAGTGTGAATAAAATTTCTCAAGACAACTATAGTTCGTGCTTTCTACTTGGCATTTTAATGTTTTCTACTTTGTTCGTGCTCTCTACTTGGCCATTGGCCTGTGGGTGATATGGAGTTGTAATCTTGTGCTGAATGTGGTAGTTTTGCAATGTTTCGGCTAATTTATTACCTACAAATTGTGGTCCTCCATCTGTGATTATGTCCCTTGGGAGACCATAGTGCACAAAGATTTGGAAAAGAAACTGTACTACAGAGTCCTCTGTAGCTTTTGAAACTGCCTCTGCTTCGACCCACTTAATGACATATTCGGTTGCAACTAGGATGTATGTTTTTTGGTTTGAGGGAGGACTAATAGGGCCAAAAAAATCAAGTGCCCAGCGTTCAAATGGTTCAATCACTAGTTGAGGGTTCAAAGGCATTTCATCAGACTGCCCAGGGCGTCCTGCCCTTTGGCAGCTATCACAGGCCTGCACGAATTTTTTGGCATCCTTAAAGATGGTAGGCTAGTAATAGCCTGTTCGTAAAACCTTATGGGCAGTTCTACGGTTTCCAGTTAGATCCCCTTCTTCAATCTTCTTATTTGTAGCTTAAGGATTCTTAAGTTCCCTTTTGCTCAGATTCCATCCACTCCATCAAATCAAGCCTATACATAGCCTTAGAAGGTCACCTATCTTGCCCTTAGCACATTTGCATCTCTGAGCCTTATTTCTTAGTTCTGCTTGCCTAGAGAGTTGACTCCATTGCCCAATATTCTAGTAGATCCTTCTCGTTTACCTTGAAATCTCTTTATTCCCACCAATCTTTTAAAATCAAACCCAAATACAGAATCATAGCTAGCCTAATATCTGTTACTAAAACAAAGCTAAATCATACGGAGAGATTTCTCTCTAGAGTTCAAGAATGCTAGATCTTGAATTCCCAAAGCGGTTCTTGGTTACCCCTGGTGTTCTTGACTACAAAAATCCCTATCCCACAACCTGAGAATTACTAGGGTGATAACAGACCTTGGGGGTATTATGATCCTTGGAGGAAACTCCCGCAGCTAGAAGAGTTGACAGAGAAAATTGGATCGAGTACAAAGGTGTGGCAGGTGGGTTTTACCCTATACCAATTGTTATGGTGCATATATGATGTGTATTACAATTTATCTTATAATTTTGTTGAAGTAGCATACAACAATTTACATAGTGATATGAGAACCACTCTCTAGAGTATACATCGATTTTGTACACATGGCTTTTTAGTTGCTTTTTAAGATATATCATTGGTGATGATCACATGATTATATAATGGACCATTAAGTTGCAATATGAAATTATTCCTCACAACACACACACACACAAAGCGTCGCTATTGTGACGGATGCCTCCAAAAACGTCGCATCAGTAAATATCTAGACATTAAAGCGTGCCTGCGACGTTTGGAAGCATCTGCCGTAACAGACACCTGGACAATAGGGTCGACATTGCGCTGCCTTCTCTCGTACGTCGTAACCGCAACACTTTGTATAAGTGCTCAGACATGCACACATTTTCAAACGCTGTGAGATAGCTTAGCGCTTCGGGCGGGGATTGAAAAAAATTTGGGGAAATTTCCGACATTTGGTCAAGTGAATCAATTTACTATAGTCCTTTCAAACAAGATCCTTGGTATTCTTAGTTGATGTACCTTCTGCTATTAACATCGGCTCCAATTATTCACCACCACTCGAATTCCATTTTTACACCATACCAAGAGGTTGCTGCACTTCATTAAACATGTCTAGTGAGTCATCATGCTTTCGCATCACTCTAATCATATTTGTATGTAGGTCTCGTATGTTCCCCGTGACAATGCTCACTTTTGGCATTTTCTCGCAGCATCTCCTTCAAACATATACCATCATCTCGGTCCAAATGAATCATCTACCAAACCTTTGGAGTGCATGCACATTTACATGATGTATAGACACATTCCTAACCCCACCCTCAAGGTAGTAACTTATCGCCCGGGGGGAAACCTCAAGGTAGTTATTTACCGCCAGGGGGGAAACCTCAGTTAGTTATTTACCACACCGGGGGAAACCTCAAAGTATTAATTTATCACCTTGGGTGGGCCTCAAGGACACACATACCTCAAGTAACTTATCAACCTCAAGGACAAGATACATACCCCAAGACCAAGACATACCTCAAGGACAATATCAATCCCCAAGGGCGTACCCAATTCAAAGGTCCACAACTCTTTCAAGGACAAAGACTGCACTGTGGAAACCGTCTTTTCCAGACAAAAATATCCTTTACGGCCACGCTCTACTCGAAACATCAATTGTTACAAGGATGAGGGAATTATCCATCTAATTATCAAACATATGTTCCAAATTATCAACTTGTTATTACCATCTTATGCAACACAACCTTCAATGGGACCTCCATATCCTACTATAGGATCCATCCCAAGTTCAAAAATTGCAACCTAATGTGAAAGTACCTTATTATCAACTCGGTTAGCCAATTGGTTACAAAATAGTAATTCTAGCAACCCTATTCAACCTATCCAACTCATACCAAGTATCTACACCGTACAACAAAATAGCTAGTCCGAATATACACCTAAAACTCCAACTCAAACCGTCGCACCAACTTCTATTCAAGCTGCTCACACCTATTCTTGGAGTTTCTACATCCTCTATTCCTGACAAATTTCCCTTTGGCATCAGCAACAAATCCCTATATTTTATGCACCACAACTCGGACCCACATTTCCAACTACTTGCTCAGATGTTTCATGACCACTTGGTACAAGGAATTGTAACAAGCCAACTCCTGCTTGTTTATCAAACCACATATCAAGGACAATATCAATATGGCCCGAGAAAGACAAAAATCCGTATACTCAGTGATCAACCGTACTCGGTTAAGGCCCTATCAAATACCAGTCCAACCCCAATATGGTCCAGCCTAATCCCGGTTATCTCGGGTATTCCAATCCCAAACGCACAAGGTCTTATATCTGGATATCCTCCTTCTTCCTGCATCGGTATACTCTCGCAAGGTTATCAATTTTCTATGTAGGAACCTACAACCATCGCTGCCATTCATGCAACTTTGGATTTAATCGATTTGGTTGCCCCTAACGAATGATCCAATCTATTATCTTCCATTTTCCGCCAATGCCAAATAAGTGGCCCAATGACATTCCTAAATTTGAAGGAAAATCTAGAGAGTACCCTCAAACCATGTTGGGCGACTTACACCTCCGTGCGCATCCAACTCTTTCATTGATGATTCTATTCGCTGCTAAATCGTTTCGAGAACACCGATAGGTTTAGCTGCAAATGTTATATTGAACTACCACATGGCTCATTTAAAAATTATAACGCTTTAGCAACAACTTTCTTAACACTTTTTCAACACAAATACATAATAATGCTGGCACAAAACTATTGACTTCATTAAACAACTATGTCTATGTACACATTCGACTTACACAAATGAATGATATTAAGAAAAAGTTTGGTGAAAGTCTTTATTCTGGATCACTCCTGCGTAATGGTCATCAAATCGTTACTTCCAAAAATCACTGAAGATGTGGCTAAGGGAGGATGTTACCGAAGAATAGGTCATTTCTCAGCTCAAGACGGACCTAGTATATACATAGTCTGAAAGACATTATACTAAAATATTCCTAACTTACTACTGCTCCAAAAATAACCTAACCCTTCGTGTCTCATGGCGTATGGTGTAATTGGTTTAGTTAACACACATAGTAAATTATTAAGAAGCCTAAAAACGACTCTCCTATAACAACTTTACTTGATTCACCAAAGGAGATTCTTCCCCTTGAAACTTCGAAGGACATTCATGTTGTAGATTCATCGACAACTAAATCCAAAACCAAAAAAACTTAACCATCCGATGATAAAACGAAAATCTCGTTATCCTTGTCTTATCCGTGACAAGGATCACTTTTACTAAAGAGTGCTCGCATCGGTCTCGAGGTCTCTAAATTAGTCAAAGTTTCAACTCCACACCACCGTCTTGAAGGATACTTTTTCCCACTCAAGATAGAAAAATGATAGGATCTTCTTCACATTCATCAACATATATTTTAATGATGTCCGAGGTTATGGTTGCAACATGATTGTAAGACTATGAAGTAAAAACTCGTTACCGGTAAAGAAGCAGAAAATTCTAATTCAACACCAAATTTACATCTCCTTCGGTTTCTCGATCCACTTCATATCGAGAAACCTAATCCGGGACTAGTAATTAAAACCGCCTCACAAGGTGTGCTTCGAAATCAGCCTTTCAATCCATGAGTCGTTCGTAACTACAACATTGTTGAAGACTTCAGCAATTTCCTTCAAAGAATGCTCGCCTTTAGAAGAAGTTATAATCATGTCCAAGACAAGAGGAAATTACTTTTTATCAACTATTGGAGCTATAGATCCTCGGGATTATAACCTTATGCTCTTCGATTTAGAAAATTTTACACCGAGACTCCCCCATCGTATGGCTTTTCGTATTCGGTATTAGTAAAAAACAGACAAATTTTTCATATTGTAACCGATGAGGGGGGCATATACGTGCATAATGCTTGGCTAAATCGTTGGAAAATTCTTTGGTTTTCTGCATTCAACCAATCTTCTAACAATCCTTAAAGCTTTTGATGGAAGAAGATTCTATATGTTTGGAATTTTATGATCTACCTATAGAGGTAGAAGGAAAATCAAGTAATCTAGATGGAAGTAGTTGATGCCTCTGTGGATTACAACCTTCTTTTGGGCTTTATCAAAGTTATTCTTATGCTATTACTCGTTTTCGTATCATCCATCTTTTGGTTAATCATATTTCTTGATAAAGGAAAGATTGTGAAATCGATCAAATCGTCATATTATTTGTCCGACCCAACTTCTACAAATAGTATCCAACATGTTGAAAAATGGCTATTCCTTATGAAGATGTTGGAGTAGGTTTATTAAACGAATATGTTTTGATGGGAAATTTTTCTATGCCCACACCAACGTACCACGCACTATCGCTAATATCAATATGATTTCATCACACTATTCCATTTGATGATTCTTGGATAGTGCCTTCAGAAGTCGAAATGGATTCTTCAATGGAAAGATGCCTTTGAGTCCTTTTGAGACGGTACATATAGCAAGACAATCATTTTCTAACACACCTTCAACTTATTATGATCCAATGAATGTGATCACTGAAGAATCTTCTTCTACCACTAAGCTATTTTGACATCTATTTCTCCATCCTTTTCAAAAAAGTGTTTTACATCGATGAGTATTCGCCAATTTTTTGTGTAATGATGAATTACCCTGGGATGATCTACATCACAGATCTTTGTTTTTACCCGAAATTGATAGTTTTGAAATGTGATTTTTCATCTATTTTTACAATTGATTATGTTTAAGGAACCACATAATCCAATATCGATTGCTAAATCAGATTCCGAGATTAATTTAAACATTTCTACAATTGTTGCTATTGACATACCGCTTAAACTTGGAGTTGTTGAAAACATTCATAGGTACTTCTTGTATGATTGATGGAAATTAATACATAAAAAGCCCTATTTCAAGAAATTCAGGATATATTTGTCCGTTTCACAAATAAACGCGAGGAACCGATCCAAATATTGTCATTCATGAAATAAAGACATACCGGATGAGAATTATATTAGACACCATTATGTCCGATACATCCGGCGAAAATCATTATTAAAATCGAAGTTGAAAAACTACTAAAAGCGCGGGTTTATTTATCCAATCCCATTAATGATTGGGTATTCAATACGCTCCGTTACCAAGAAACAAGGTACTGTTATAAGAGATGTCAATTATAGGGATATCAATAAGGCTCCGTCCAAAGGACAACTTGTCCTACCCCCTATATTGACCAAATCATCGATGATTTTACGGAAATGAGATGTTTTCATTCATGGATGATCTTTTCAGATATAATCAAATAAACATACTCCTACCGATCAAACCAAAAAACAACATTAATTTGTCTTGGGAACATTTTTCTTACTATAAATTACCTTTTGGATTAAAGAATGTTACAGGTGCAAATTTTCAAAGGGAAATGTCTTACGCTTCATGACATCAAACACATTGTACACCCTTATCTAGTGATTTACCTCGCCACCATTGCACAAGGAAGATCATCCTACTCATTTATGAGAAATTTTTATGAGATGTAGGCATTACAAGATTCATTTGAACTGCCGCACAAGGCAGCAGCTTTTTTGTGTTCAACTGTGATTTGTACACAAGATTCATTTTTTCTAAAGCATTCATTCGTTTTTTGATCCCTCGAAGGTTGAGGCCATCACAAATTTACCTTCCTCCTTCTACACTTCACACTCAACTCGAAACAAAGGGAAAGAACTTTTTTGCAAGCGTTATTTTCTATCCCAAACTATAGCCGAGTTAACAAAAGGTTTTACCAAAGTTGTTGAAACATAATGTTCTTTTTATTTGGGAGTGCAAGGATTGCCGATCGACTTTTGATACTCTAAAACACACATTAACCCATGCATCGTTATTGCATCTACCCAATTGCTGTACTGTGTGATCTTTTCACTTTTATACTTAGCAAAATTTTCTAATTCCACTCATTGGAATACTAGTTCAAGAGGATGAATTTCACTAAGGAACATGTGATTTACTATCTAATTCTAATCCGAATCCAACCGAAATTTAATATCTATATGGAAAATGGCTCATAGCAGCCTGTTGCCTAAACATTCGGCTATTACATATTGTTACGAAAGACAAATTTCAGATTTCTAATTGCAACTTCACATGATGTATATTTGAAAACAATTACTCAAAACACTCTAAATGGATTTTCATCCTACAAGAGTTTGATTTGGAATTCAAAAATCTAAATCAAATAAATCGTTGGTGTCATAGAACGAGGTGATTTTCCCAACACCGAGATGGAAACCGGTAGAGCATCCCATTGTGATAAAATCGTTTCTTATCAAGACATTAGATCCATGGTATGGAGATATCATCATTTATCTTCAAACCCAAACCTTTCGACTCGAGCTCTCAATGTTCAAATTGACAGAGAATCCATTAACAATCTCAACAATACAATATTTTTGGAGATACACTTTATAGTCGTGGGTGCGTACTCGTTTTTCTATCGTTGTATAACTCATGAAGAGGCCTAAATGGTTTTGAATGAGTGCTGCTCCAGAGCATGTGGTGGTCATATGTTTGGGTATGCCACAGCCCAAAAGATATTGTGCTACCGGCTATTTTTTGGCCGTCATTATTCAAAGATTACATTATCATGGTCCGAAAATTTACACAATCGTCAAATATTTGACTTAAATATGCGTGCACCACCAACTCCTCACCCCACAGTTGTTGTCGGTCCTTTTGCGAAATGGGGAATTGAGTTCAAGACATGTAACCCTCACTCATCCGAGGGGCATGGGTATATTATCCTCATTGTATTACTTTACCAAATGGCCGAGGCGATGCCTACATTCGTGGTAGATGGAAAACCGTAGCTACGTTCGTATTCAATCATGTGATTGCTCATTTCGGTACCCCAAGCTATTATCACCGACCATGGGAGTCATTTTCGAAATACAATGATGCCCGAATCCTAATGAGCTTGGCCTGCGCCATGATAATTTACCTCCATATTACCCGCAAAGCTAATGGTTAGGTTGAAGCCGTTAATAAATTTTTAACCACCATGATCAAATGGATTAATTAACCTACAAATTGAATTACAATACCATGCTCTTTTTGACACTATGGCATATCGAACCTCAGCAGAAAATTGCGACAAGGTTCACCTTTTCAACTCAAGCCACAAACTAGAAGCTTTGTTACCCATTGAATGAGAAATACCACTACCCAATTAGCCATAGAGTTACTACCACTTACATCTAAAGAGGAAAAATGCTTTTTGTACTTAGCAAAACAGATAAAACCAAGTGACTTCCGTCAGATTAGTCGCCGAGGATCATAAGAAACACGGAAAGCTCGAAGAGTGATCAAAGCGGTAACACCTCGTGTTTTTTCGTAAGATGACCTAGTCTTAGTATATGATCAAGCTACCGATAAGCTATAATGGCCGGGAAATTCGAACCAATGTGGTGGTTGGGTCCTGCTATCGTCGAAGCTGTTTCTTGAAAAAGGGGCTTATGAATTGATTGGTTATGATGGGGTCTCTTTAGATAAGCCTGCAATGGTCTTTATTTGAAGAGATATTATGCTTGGATTTCGGTGAATATCCACTTGTATATTGGTTATTTCTCTAGTTAGTGTGCCTTAAATTAGATAACTATGCCTACTTTAACTTTTTTTACTACTATTACCGCTATCTTAATTACTCTTGATATTGCGTATGTCGATATCCCTTTAAATGTACATTGGTTTTGTTGATGAACTGTCAGAGGCTAATATTTCTTCCGTAGTCTTTGGTCATCTATTCAACCACCGTATGAGTTAAATTCTTAAGTATGATGTCTTTTGGTCAAACGACGAACAATAGCTGCAATAATGTGCTCATTGAGTTAGTTTGGATGCCATTTCATTTGGTATTCAACGTTTGATCATTAGGTTAGATTCATAACTCATTGTATTACATTTAAATAGAGTATACTTAATTAAAATCCAAGGTTATTGAGATTATTTTTGAAGGTACGTGATCTTGGAACGAAAGTTGACTGCAGATCAATATCAACACATTTAAAGAAATTTAAACACATTTCAATGTATTAGCTAATCATGTTCTAAATAGACATTTTCAACGTTAAAATAGTAAACCAAAACAACATTCCGATACATGTTAAACAAGATAGTCAAAGAAAGTAGTTATATTATAGATATGAGTTTTGTTTTCAAAAAAATATTACATCGGCTCCGTGATCATAGGTTTAAACACCTTATGATCTGATAGATACTGATACAAAATAAAAATATGTCAATCCTTGTGGATGATCATCTACTATCCAGTTACTATGACTGCTGTAGACTATGGGCACGTGCCACCTTAGCGAGGAATATCCTAAACTGAAGCTCTAGTACACCTATAACATGTCTCTCCGAAGACAAAGAGGAATAACATATGTCACTGTCTCAAGAGTATTTATGGTCATCCTCTCCAAAGAAGGCACCCATATCGCTTAGGATTTCTGCTACCTAATCATTTTGGTACTATAGGCTCGCTTGCCGCTTTTCAAAGCGTGGAGGTAGTTAGTCATCGTGGACCAACATCTCTATTTAAAATTTTGTTATCAATATTGGAGGATTAAAAAACAAATAAAAATTAGAGTTAAAACACACGAAAATGATTCTCCTACCTCGATTCGTCCCATCATGCTCCCAGAGGTAAGGACATCTCAAAGATCACCTCCGAAATCTATACCCGTACAAGGAAAATATTCAATTGTGACATTTGATTTGCAACCACATAAAATACGACAGTAGCAAACCGAACCACCACAATCGTCATCGCCACCGATGGTGGGCCATTAGTGCAAAACTCCAACGCACCGACGAGGTTATCTAAGTTCACCACGATCTATAGGAATAAGTCGAGAGGTGAGGAATCGAATTTTCCAAAGAAAGAAACAGATGGCGCCATACCCAAAGTTTTTTAACTTTTCATTTTTTGCTCGGTTAGTTTTCCTTTCATGTCAACACCCCTTCACACTAGTTGAAAATGGTGCCTATGAAACACTCTACATCGGTTTGCATCTCCGAGACGGTGGCTACATGTGGAGCCGCATTTGACACAACCTAGTTACCGTGAATGAAATAACATTAAGATCAAGTCACAATATAGTCTTTATGTTTATGTGATTATCCTTTGGATCTATTGCATCGATCGTAAAACTCTTGTTTGTAACTAGCACCCCGGTAGGCCAATTCCTGGCCATCTTCAAACAAAGAAATTTTTTTTCTTCGACAACCGTGAGGAAAACAAATATCTTCAAGCTCGATTTCGAGCCGATGATCGCCAATGAGAAGTAATCAATCGATATTGAACATCCCACTTGTTCACTAACCATGTCATCAGCTTCCAATTGCCTCATACCTTGAATTGCCCGTAACTTATACAAACCACAATTTTTAAGCGTACACATTATGGTTGCCCCCCATACCTCTGAATTTTCCCGTAACTTATACAAACCACAATTTTTATACATTGGGCTATTGTGGCTTGATCATTCATAGTTGCATTGTCTACATCTTCATGCTCACGTTCTCTCCACTCTAGCATAGTGAAATAGTCCGTAAATGGACGCATTTGAAGGTTAGAAACTTTTTGAGTGGAAAATTTAGCTATTTTAGAGAATTTATCATTTTTAAACCGGTCATGTAGGCCCGTAGTTTTTGTGCGCAGACAATGCGGAACCGCACAAAGTTTCACACACAAAAATCGCGATAGCCCGATAATTTTTCTTTTAGAAATTATCTAGGTTCATATGTACGCTCTATGCATGACTTGCGGAACTTCGAGAGTGAAATTTTAAACATAAATTCTCCCTAAAAAATTAATTTAAAGCCAAAAAAGAGAATGACCTGATAGAAATGAAGAGGAAAGTGTTTTGGATTACCCGGTTCGACGAATCATGATTTGAGTGGTCGGTTATCCCGTTATCACTCTCAACTTTTTTGCCAAAGTTCTCAATTTGCAACTCCAAAGACAAAAGGTGAAAATGACTTTGTTAAAATTCTCTTTTATAAGTTTTTGAATGAGTAAATATTATATTTTATTTATTTTTCACTTTAAAAATTTATTTTTCGATGTTTTTACTTTGTTGCAAATGTGTCCGTTTAATCTTTCGAGTTTTGTGTAGAATACATTTTTTTTGGTGATAAGACCATTTTGATGATGAGTATACTTTTATTACTTTTTCGAGCTCTTGAAAATTACAAAAAAGTGAAACCTTGGAGTTCTCTTTTAAGCCCTTTTCGTACTCTAAACATGAAAGATCACGAAGTACGTGAATATTCAAAATCGTTAAAGGAAATGAACAATCATTCTTTCGCATAAGTTTACACCTTTCCTGACCGAAATGAACTATTTACGAAAAAGGTATACGTTCACTAATCATGGTCAATAGAGTTCTTCTTGTATTTTTTATCCTTTTTCTTGCTTCTGAGACTAAATTTATGAAAAAAATACAATCCGCCTAAGTTTTCTTATGTTTTTCTCCTAATCCCTAAAAATTGAAAAACACCGAGTTTCAATTTTAATAATCGGACTCATTAAAATTTAACGATAAAGGACGTGTCAATTACAAACAAGAACAAAACCACTCCTCTTAGGCTTTCCATTTTTAATACTAAGATGGACTTATCCTAAGGATGAGCTACACAACAAGAAAATTTTATCCTCTTCAAGCTTGTCAAAAATAAAGAGCAGGTACTTACGGTTATGGGGAAAAAGAGAAAAGGAATCTAGTTGTCACCCTTGTTTTAAAATTAAAAGGCAATTACCTCTTTGAACACTACACTTTGTTTCACTCTTAGGTTGGGAAAATCCTTTGTCTAATAGCGTAGTTAATTAAACCACATTGAAATTATTCAAATCGTTTCCGGGTATTAGCTTTAGGTCAATTGTTACCAAACCGCAGAAAAAAATAATATGTGTTCAAGAGATAGTTCAAATAAACCATTCATTGCAAACATTTGTCTCCATTCTGTTAGACCATCCCTAAGTCGGCCCTGTAGATATTTCTTCAAAACTTGATCTAATGGTTTCATGTCATGGGATTTCCTATGGTGGATCACTTCTTCGTCGACGACATGCCTCATCATCTAGAAATTGATCTAGAATCCTATCGCACTTTGGACGAGGTAATGGGTTGCCCTAATGGCAGGTTTCGCCTTCAATGACCTGGAAGGCATCATTGACCTTCGATCGAATGATTTCCTCATGAAGTGTTCGCCAACGCAAATCATTCGTCCACACTTCGTGGATTGCACCGAGTACTTGAGACTCACTACCGTCAGTCATGGTTTCTCTGCCACCAGTTGGTCAGCTTCACATCATTTAAATGGTAATCAAGTGGTTTCTACCATGTTCGACTTCGACACAATCAATCACATGATAGAATCGATTATTTCGGTAGAAGCGGAAATCAAGACCCTGGATCTAGTTTCCACCATCCAAGCCGTGAGGAGTTTTATTATTCATGATACAATAGAATACTTATGATGATGGCTACGTCCATACCGTGTCTACTATTGATGTAATTCTGCAATCATTTATGTACCAAAACATGTAGCTAGTTTTGATTCGTATATAAATGCCTACCTTAAAGTATGATATACACATATATATGTTCGTATTGAATTTTTTTTTATAGGGTTTTCGACCGCAGTCCGCAATCCAATCCTCGAATGATAAAGCACTTCACCTTCGAACTACTCCCGCACCCGCACTTTAGGGGGGTAATCGTTACACATTATTTTGTCACTATAACATTTCTGACTATCAATATAGGTTCATCACTACCTATATTATGCTCCCTTAGAGGTCAAAAACCCCAATGTCTTTAAACCAAGTCTTGGAATTGGAGAAAATATCATTAAACCCCCAAAAAGTCTAACTCCGCACTTTTCCCAGCTTCTGCCTATGGATCCGCATATATTTTTTCTATAGCTCGGCACATCCCGTACGTTCGCTATTAAACCTGCATCCCCAGAAAGGCAAAACAGCGGGAAAAGTAAGCTCAGAAACCCATCCGGTCAAATATTCTCCAATCGGAAGCTACCAGAAGTGCGATTAGTTCGAGCTTTATCCTCTACTCATGAGCTATATCCCTTCACTCATGGAGTTTATCCTTTGGCATATGGAGCTCAAACCTTCATGAGGAATCCATCCTCTTTTTCATGGAACTGGAAACTACCTCAATTTCCCTATAAATTGAGCTCATGTTTCCGCCTCTCAAGGGTAGACACATGTGGTAATTGTCAGCAGTAATTCTCATATATGTATTTTATACTATCGTTTGTCCTAGAATTATTACACCCATGTCCATAAATTCTTTCTAGTTCGCAGGAGAAGAAGTCTTGTCAATCCGAAGGAGGAATGCTGTTCAGATCTTAAGAACCTCGTATAACATCAAGGCGACAGTTGTAATAGTTACTATTATACGTTAACAGTAATGTGATTCCATTTTCTCATTGAATTGTTCATGTATCTATTTGAGCACTAATTCTTAGATTCCTTGATCACTAAGATAGATTAGTGTTTTCTTAATTATTATATCTTGTGCTTTTCAACTTTTCATTTTCTTAATTGTAGGTTCATGGCCGAAGTGACCTCTTTGGAGCGATCGATAGAAGATTTCGGCAAGCGTTTGAATCTGTGTAGGGGCACGTCCTCGTACTTTGTTATTAATAATTCTGAATCACAAATGATCTAGAGAAAATGGTTTGCATTTGTTTGTTTTTTTTTCTGATACCCTTAGGATACTAGGGAGATTTATTCTTGTCCGCAAGAAGGATTTATCCGCAAATACCATTTTCTTCTCACCTCAGAAAAGTCAATCATTATGAAAAGTAATGTATCTCCTGCTGGTAACCATATCATGAGTATTTTTGATTAGGTCAAGTATCAACTTGACATATTGCAATATGATAGGAACTTGCAGGAATTTTCACAATGATTTTAGTCTAGGACATATCACTAGTGGTAGCTAGACCAATACAAGTATAACATAATGATAGAGAACATTGTACATTATCTCATTGAATATCTAGAGATTAGAGACAAATTAATTAACTAAACAACGTAAGGAGAACATTACATTGGCTTATTGAAGATATAGATATTAGAGACATTGAATCAATGAAAATAAATAGAAATGGTCTAAAGAGCCACAAATCATTGTAATTTTTATTATTATATTTTCTTTTAAGGTTATAGAAATTTAAGCATATTTTAGGAAATCAATAGTAGCAGTAATAATTTTTCGGTTTTTCCTAAAAAATACATTCAAACTCTATGTGTAAAGTATTTTAGTTGTAAAAGCATGGCAATCACATATTGTGTACAATATAAAAGATATGTTAAGTCTCTTTCATCTCGAAAATGAGTTGATATGGCACGTGCAGGCTATTAATACAGACACATAATGAATCGATGTAAAACCATTTTAATCGCATTCATTATGCATAAATTTTGGTGAAATCCTCTATATGTAAAATATTTTTTCATATTGAAAAACTTAAGGAAAGGTCGAAAGATAAGGGATTTGTTACTTGATGCACATTAGATATGAATTGATATGGACTACATTTATGTGCTAGGAGACACTTTCTACATCCCATATGATAGAGATGTAAGTCCTTTCTTCCTCAACATGGAGTTGACTTACTTATATATATATATATATATATATATATATATATATATATATATATATATATATATTTAACATAATATAATGTATCAGTTGTCTAAAGGAAAGAAAGATTTATATATTAGGTATTTATATATAAAGAAATTCACTAAATAGTAAATTTTTTTAAAAATTAATCATGGGAATAAACAGTATGAGAGATAAAATTCCTTTCCATGTATTAACATGGGAGGGATATGTATATATATAGATAAACATCCAACATAAATATGTCAAAAATTGGCAAATAATAGTCTCGAGATACGTATCTATGTATGAATTTATGTTATATTTATTACATGGCAATAGTTGACATGATATTTGGTTAAGTTTCTTACTATAATTCAACTATCATATGTTGATAGAGAAAAGTACAACATATTAAGCCAATTTTCTTAGATTCATTTTCAATTTTTTTATGTTAGTGTAATCAAACAAAAGCAATGGATGCTGCAGGTAGATCAAGAGAGCTACCAAATTAGTTGTGTAGGGTTATTTAAAAATTAGGTGATGTTGAAAATTAATTAATTAATCAAATATGGGGAATTTACTCCCTAAGCTCAACTTTATATCCTTCAACATCTCATTATCCACAAATTTTGAGTACAACAAGTAGTTGTAATGATGCATTCAACTTCATTAATACAAATATATGGAATTTTGTTTCGCTTTACCAAGACACTGCGAATTCCTGCCAATGTTGCACCACCGATTCTTCATGTCACTGAATACTTCCACCCAATCAACTTCAAAGATAAGCTCTTTGAAGTAAACATTTACCTCTTCATACCATAAAATATACTATTGTACCATGAATATATTTGAATATCATCTTGATTGCATTAACTTGAATTTCCTTCGCATCCGATCAAACTAGCCACCAAATCCAAACTACTTGCATTATATATGGTCTTGAAGAAATTAGGTACAACCAAATTCCAATCATGGACTTGTATGTCATTTGATTGACAATGAGGGACTCATCCTATTTTTTCAACTTACAACTAGTCACCTTAGGTGTACACACTAGTTTAGTCATCCATCCCAAAGAGAGTTTTTAGATACTTTAATTAGGAGATAACATATATTTAGGGGCTTAATGTGTGATTTTCATCCCAAGAAAGAATTGTAGCTCTCCTAACATGGACATTTTAAACTCCTTTTTCTATTACTTTCCAGCAATTGATGTCACATTTACTCCAAATTACTTCCAAAGATGATATCATCTAGATACACAAAAATGATCATCAAATTATAAAAGTTGTAGTAGATATTATGTTGTATGTTGATTTCTCATGAGGTGAAAATATTTTTGTTTATATAATCTCATCCACTCTAACATTAATTACTTTTTTTTTTGATCTTTCTTGGTCCATTTATCAACACTCAGTATACCCTTTGTTTATTGCATATCCAAGAAAATGCACCGCTTGCTCTAAATTCAAACTTACCAAATTTCTTGTCACTTTCTGATATAAGACTTGCTACTAAAACCTTGAGATGCTTCACTAAGGCTCTCTTCCGTTCCGATGGAAACTCCTAGGTTTGTCTATCAATGTCTGTTGCCATTGTTCTATTAACCAAATAGGCAATAGCTTGGAGTTGCTTCTCTCAAGAATGTGTTTGCGAATTTCTATTCATCCATCACGGCTCTAGTCATGTCGTGAATGGTTTTATTCTTTCGTTCTACAGCTCTCTTCTGCTGAGTTCTTATTACTATAGACATTTCCCTTGATACTACGTTCTTCGTAGAACTCTTCAAACCTTGAAGTGTTCTATTTGACTAGACATATGATCTTAAGATCATTTTCATTCTGAATATGTGTCTTAAATATTTTAAATTTAAAATATTTAAATTCGTGATCATAAAATTCGGAATCCCCGGAAAATTAGTGGACTGTCCACCTCAAACAATGGATAGGATAGAAAAATATTCCTTATTGGGAAATTTTGAAGTTGTTATTTGAATTTCCCAATTTTCACTTTTTTTTTTCCAATTCTGTCTCTCCAAAAAGAAATAATTTAATTAAACATTTTTTATAAATAATTTTAAATTTTAATAGATTTTTTAAATTAATTTCCAATTTTTTGAGATAGATTCTCATTAAAATAAAGTATTATATGTTTTATCCAAAATAGTATATAAAATTTAAGTTGTTTTAAAAATTAGATTAATAAATTCTCATTAAAAATGAAGTATTACATGATTTGCCCAAAATTGTATAGAAAAATCTGTGTATTTTTTTTTTTAATTAGATTAAGTAAATTATTAACATTTTTTATAGATTTTTTAATTTTTTAAATTAAGTAAAGTATGTTGGAAAATTTGACATCTTAAACTATATATTTAATATTTTTATTTTTAATAATTTTTAATTTTTATTGGTTGATCCACATAAACAAATGATTTATAAATGTTGACATGATTGTGTTAATATACCATAAGTTTAAATACATACACATTTAAAAACATGTAACAAGATTCTTAACCATGCAAAATAGACACAAAAAATCATAAATGACATTTTTTTAAATTAATAACTTAATTAACTACTTTCTAGGAGAAACTTTACTTTTGTTTTATAGTTGTTAATAAAAATATTATACAAATTTTTGTGAAAGTCAAATCTCTGAGATTATTTACAAAATAATTATTGATAATTAAATTAAACACAATTCTATTACTAATTAAAATAAGCATGTCCATCAACATAATAATTAATTAATTGATATAAGATTTAATTTTATTAAATTATTAATTCAACAAACATAAGTCTAAAAAACAAATCACACATACTTATAAAAGTTTGAGAGTATGTCTTAAAATTGTTTCTTTTTGATTGGCTAATAACTAGTCTTCCATGAAATGACATCATATGTCTGGCTGTTAAAACTTCAGATCTCTCGAGAGGTCCCCATGACCAACGAAAGATACGCCCCCAATGTTGAACACCTTGATCCTTACAAAAATCATGAGTTTTTATCAAGAGAAAATTGTTGTTCCGTGTCTCAACAAACTAGTCTTCCAAGTGAAACAAGAAATTTCAAAGAGTGTTATTTAGCTCAAATAGTTAAATAGTTGTAAAAGGCTTACCACGACTTTCCACCCACAATACCAAAACAAAACAATTTGGGTGCTGGGAGGCCTAAAAACAAAAAATCGCTTCTCAATGCCGAACACTTTCGATCCTTACAAAATTGGCGAGTTTCTATCATAGAAAAAAAATTGTTATTCCGTGTCTCAAACAAAACTAGCCTTCCATGAAACAAGAAATTTCGTGGGTGTTGTTTAGCCTAAATATTTAAATAGTTGAAAAGGTTTAATGATAACTTTCCACCCACAATACCAAAACAAACAATTTCTAACGCGTGGCCAAAAAAACAAAAAAAAAAAAAAACTTCCCCCCAATGTCAACACCTCGATTTCACATAAAAATCATGAGTTTCTATCAGAGAAAATTATTCCGTGTCTCAAACAAACTACTCTTCCATGAAACAAGAAATTTCGTGAGGTGTTGTCTTACCCCAAATAGTTGTGTGCTGCTTAATGATAACTTTCCACCCACAATACCAAAAAACAAAATACCTAGTAGGGGCCATAAAAAACAAAAAAACGACCTCAATGCCGAACACCTCGATCCTTACAAAAATCATGAGTTTCTACGTAGAAAATTTCGTTTCCGTGTCTCAAACAAACTAGTCTTCAATGAAACAAGAAATTTCCCGTATGTTGTTTAGCCCAAATAGTTGAAAATAATGATAAATTTCCACCCACCACACCAAAAAACAAAATAATTTGGGCATGGCGGCCAAAACAAAAATTCTGGGCATAGGCGGGTCACCGGAAATCATGATCTCAGAACTTTTCAAAGTGTCCATTGCCTTTCCATTGGCAAAAGAATTTGTCAAACCTTTATTCATGTGTACCACTATGGGCGTCCATTGCTTAATCATGATTTGCACAATTCCACCGACTCATTTGCCGGTTTTTTAGCAGTGAGTGCTATTATTACCACGAGATACAATTTTAATAAGGGTAAGCAGCCATGGATCCATCCCTTGATTTGTTCCGGTATCACAAGTAGCTTTACGGTGACCCTCGGCCAAGCGCTCGAGGTGATCCTCTTGTCAATCGTCGCAACCGTGTTGGGTCACAGTCCCAGGAAATGGCCCCGGCCACCCCCTCGGTCCAACCGGGCCGGCTCCACATAGGCAACCTTGTTGAACCCTCAGTTAAACCGAGAGGGGGTGAATCCGCCTTTTAACACATACACATGGACTTTTAAAACTTTTCTTTTAAATCTTATTTACACCTTCATTTCATGGTCAACTTAATATGTGAGCAACAAGTATTACTATCAAATAAATTTGTTAATGTAATAATAGCAGATTGAATATGAGAGCAAGAAGTATTAAGTAGATGAGATAAATCACATCAACACATAAAAATACCATGCACAGACACCAGAATAAGTGGAAACTCATAAAGGGAGAAAAACATCTTATTATTGTTGTGATGTGCAAAGGCAAGCTCCAACTCCCTCTCACCACTATTTCACAGGCACCAACCCACAAGAGGCTCTATCCTCAATTCTCATAAGCTGCCAACTTGCAAGGAAGCTCCAAATCTCATCAATTTTCATGTGCACCAACCTGGTTGCATATATCACAACCCCGCTCACCACAATCGACATTTTATCAAGCTACAACTCGTATGTGGAAGCACCACCTCCCATCTATTTTCCTGGGCAGTGCACCAACCTACAGGAGGCTCCTACCTCAAATTAGCTACAACCAACATCTATCAAGCTACAACTTGATAGAAAGCTCCAAATCTCCTTATTCTTTCAAAGGAGAAAAACACTGCTGATTTACCTTGGATATCAGCCTCCGTTCGTACTTTCTTCTACCTGCTCATCAACTCTTATATCGACCTCGCATCATATCCGCTTCTCACCTTCCTTCTTCTTCTTTTTCTCCTCAATTCTTCATACTCAACATTCTCATATTCACACTCTTTGGACCTCTTGCATCTTTTCTTATTTTCTTCAACTATCTTCAATTCTCGTCGCACACTCTCTCCTCTTCTCTGTTTCTGCTTTACCAATCTCTCCTCTTGGATATCACCCCTTTTTATACAAGATAGTTTGAAGGATTATTTGTATTCTACTGGAATTCGAAATGGACAGCCCATGTTCCTCCTTTTGCTCTTCTTCTTCTCATCTTTTTTCAGCTTACTCAGAAAATGTAACGTAGGTTCTTATTTTAATATTACAAAGGATATTTGGGTTTTCCTGAGAGACTTGCCAATGCATCACAAACAATAAAAAAATAAAACATTTACATTCGACCACAATGTGAACTCCAGCTCACTCATTTTTGTCTCTTGGCTTGCCGCGCATTTGTCTTTTCTCTAACCTGCCTCTCTTTGTCCCTTTCTCTCGTATGCCTTTCCGTTTATGGCCGCCGCGTAACTCCCGAATTTATGGACCGCATTTTATTTTTTTATTTTTATACCGCTTTTATATACAAATGAATCACGATCGTAATTCAATCCTTTACACGCAAAGTATGTCTTGTTGATGTGGTTTAGTTCCCAGTTTGTAAACATACATATATTACAATTGTATTGCTAATAATAACGCTCCCATTAAGTCGAGGCCCGGGCCCGCGGCACTCACGCGGCATGTTTTAACACAACCGGCAACCATGTTTTATATATCTCACAAAGAATTATTTTATATAAACAATCGCCCTCCACCTTAAGCCTTTGGTCTTTATATTACAATCCAACACATCAAATCACAACCTCTAGTATATGAAGGTCCGGCCTACACTGTCAAAGTGACTCATGTCAAACAAAACTTGCGATTGCGATTGATCAAATGGACGCGATGACCACAAAACATGTCCACAGTGCAATTTGGTCGGAACTTTGAACAAACGCAATCGCACACAAAGATAAAAGTTTCGATTGCGATCAGAACACGGAGGCGATTTGCACATATTAACCTCCAGACATAACAAGACGTGTCCGCCACTTCAATCGCAACATATTACACAAGTCGTGCGATCAATCTAAGGTTAGTTCCGATTGTTAGTTAAGATCCCTACGATTGAACCTATTAAATCCATCGTATAATGCCATCGGGTCCTACTCAATCGCAACATATTTTTATTTTTTTTTTTTTGACTGAAACACATGGTCACACAAGTCGTGCGATCAATCGAGTGTTTCGATTGCGAATAAGACCCCGTACACATTGCCGAGAACCTATTAAATCCATCGTATAATGCCATCGGGTCTGGCGTACTCAATCGCAACTAAGTCTTTTTAACATGTGTTGCAATTGGGCACCGTTCATTGTATTTTGCCGATGCTATTGGGAAAGGACTCGCAAACAAGTTTGAATTAAAATTCATACCCCTCCATCGGATCCGACTTCCAATCGCAATCGCAACTCACATGTTCTCCGATGCGATCGACTAATGTCGATGCGATTTGACCATAACTCAAATATGTATTATCCCTCGTTTATACACCCATCGGGTTCGGCTTCAACTCCAATCTCACAACCTCCCGCTGGTTGCATGTTCCGCTGCCCTTGCGATCTCCGATTGCGATTGGGGAGGGGTCCCACCTTATCAAACTTTATTTTATGCGCCCATGGGTCATAAACGTTTCTGACCTTGTTTATGTGATGCAATCGCACATATATGTTTATATATATTTTTTCTTCTCACTGGAGGAAGCGATTTCGAATAAGTTTGTGTTATATTGTATGTATAACGCTTGCTGAGTGTGTAATTCTTTAATATGGCTCCGTATTATATGCATTGTATTGCCACCGGAGTTAAGCGATTCCTTTAACAAGTTTGTGTTATATCATATGTATAACGTCGATTGGAGTGTGCTTATCTCCCTAATTACACATATGAATGTATCCGCCGGCCGGGCGATTCTCGAATTTCAGAGCAACGGCCTCCGCCTCCGCCCATCGCTCCCCGTCGCTCTCGCCTGCCTCCGCTTTTTGTCGCTTCTCGCCCGTTCTTTGTTGTGCCTCCGCTCGTTTCGGCTCAACACCGCTCCTTTGGTCGCCTTTCTACACATTTACTCTTATTCTTCCTTTCTCGCAATATCTCGTTGTCTTAGTTTTGCAGTCTTTCTCTATTGCGTATATAGAATCCACTCCACCGTTATACTTGTAGCACATCCTATGAGGCCTCGATCTTCACGCCTTCAATTCAACAGCTTCTTTTCTCAACTTCGAACTCCGCCACGTTACCGTAGTTCTCGTTCCTCATCTTGATTTAATTTTCAGAATGAATTGATGTACCCCTCTCAATGTTGCTTCGTTGTTCCCACTAGAATAATTGTTCCTCATCACTCTGCCTCATTCCCCGCCCATTTGTCTTATGCTCTCTTTGTTTCATCTACTCCTTGACCGATGCCACTCCTTAATTCCCTCTTGTCGCTCAAAGTTCTTCCTCTTTTGCCATCTCCTTTGCCAATAATGACAACATTTCCAACAAATTTCCTCTTTTGGCATCGATGGCAACACATCCACCAATAATCCAATGCTTTCCTCCAAGTCTTCCTCCAGCTTCTTTTAGAAGACCCTTTCTTCTATTACCTCGCTTTTCTCTCTTTGACATCAATGGCAAAGGTTGCACATTTCTTAGTGTAGATTCTATCTTTTTATTTTCTCTTCTCGAGATGTGTTTAGGCATTTCTTCTCGACTTTGTACCATGTCACTATACCGGGTAAACAATATTTGTTGAGAGAACACTTTTGAGAATATTTTAACTTGTGTATATACACATTAAGTTTATATCATTCCAAAGTAATGACAGCTTATACCAGACTTGTATAATAAGAGACATCATTGGATCAAGACTTAAAGATTGTGAATGCTCCGAGTGACATATCAAAGCTTGCTCAACTATACTTTGGTCTATATTTGATGTAGTGTGCCAATATTTCGTTGATATATCGTATGAATATGTCTTCTAACAGACATCCGTAGTCAAAACATATTCCGTTGTGATGATGCCAATATATCTTCTATTGTTATGGTTCACCTCCGTACCTGGCCTATTGTTGGTAATCATATAAACCGCTAAATAGTGATAATACACTTAAAGACCGAAAGGTCCTTGTTGTTATTGTAACAAATGAATCACACTCGGTAGCCATACCTATTGTGAGGATAGGCAATATCTTTCAATATAAGAGACTAATGACTTTCATCGTTATTAATTTTCCAAAAAGCCAACCCCCCGCAAACTTTGTGCTTCGAGGTTCTTTTTGCCATAGTTCTTTGATCTTGAGTGACCTCGTATCATATTGTCGTTCCATGATAATTCTTGATATTCTATTGATAGATATGCCACTCGTACCTACTACCAATTGATATTACCTTGATAAACCATGCGTAGATTTCATTTAGCTTTTGCACATGAACCCATAGTTTCCACTATTGATCTTCCTAATCGTTCACACCACCAACAATCATCATACTAAATATGATCTTACATCATTAACCTACTACTCTTATTTTTTCATCCCGATTTGAAAGAATGTCACCGCATTTTTTTATTTTTCTATGACACGCTCTTAATCACCTATCGCTTTATACACTCGCTTAATATCAATTCAACTGTTACCATGGCTTTCAGATGTCTTTTTAATAATCGCAACCGTACTTCATAACAAACCTTTGAAGATTTGAATATACCACTCGCTTTATAGTTCGCCGCCCGACCTTGTATTAATACTCCATGCTTTGAAAAAACTCTTATATTGCGACTTTTCGACTGGCCTAACGATGCACCGTACCTCCTCTATCTTCTACACACTTTTATTAAACTTCGCGTATCTTCATCGAATAGTCACCACCGTGATGTCCCCTTTTTCAAATCAACGATCCCGAGAAATTCTCGCTTTCTGTCCCAAAGATCGACGTTAACTTGCGAAATTGCAAAGTTAAATCTGGCTTCCAATACCACCTATGCCACGTGTCAACAATCTTTTGCAGGAATCGCTAGCCCTCTAGATAATAATCGCCTCCGTACTAAAAGTGGTGCTAAATAATCCGAAACCATAAGTGGTTTTGCTACAAGTGTTTCACCAAGGTTCCGGCTCCTTTTATTAAATAGTCGCTTAGTATATTATAATGGTTCAAACCCATTCATGAAGGTTTCGCTCCACCATTCACATTGCACATTTGACTATGGTTCCGTTCACCATTCACAACCCTTGCACCATACATAACCTTTGCCGATTTTCCACATACATAACACGGTTTCGATTATTCTTATGCGCAGGTTTCTTATGCATTTCTTATAAATATTCTCATTAAGCAAGGTCTCATTCACAAGCGTACCCCCACTGGCCAGATTTAACTAGTCAAATGCCTTTTGCCGCTCGTCGTTCTCCTTTCTAACAATTTTGTCAAGGCTGTGAGTTTTATGGTTCTCTTTCTTCCATAGTATCTCATAGAGAAACTTCCTTTCTCTTACCATCTCTTACAGCTTATCATTCCAAGGAGATCTTCTTAGACTACTTTCATGGGGTAAATATATGAACTCGCTCTTCCCCCGGGATGCGTTTCCTCATATTTGTCACCGGATGGATTTTTATTTTGTTTCCTAGGATAGCCCCTAGTGACTATGGCAGATTTATTATGTTATTGAGATGATAGCTCCTCTTTTCTTTTTCTTTCTATACTCTCTATTGGGGTCTACCGCAATGTTCCGTACCCTTTCGATTCATAGTTTTGTTTGATTGGATTGGATTTCATCATCCGTTCCGGAGTTCTTTAACATATATGGCACATGGGCCTTGGCTTTGTGACCACGCTTTGGAGGCATACATAACATCTTATTTTACCTGTTGTGCATTTGAGTCGATGTATAATATTTAATTCCTTGAACATAATTTACAATCAACATATTTATGTCCAAATTCATCGCATGCATAAGAGTAGCCATGGAAATGATTTGTATACCTGGTGGAAGATTGTCTTTTCCTTTGCTTGCTTGAGGGTTCTTCTCTTTGCTACATCTTTTGTCAAGTTGGAGTTGACAGACCCTTCTTTACATTGTGCGCATTATGTCCCGGTTTATGACAAGAGAAACATGTGCTATTTTTCATAGGAGGAAAAGAACCTCCTTCGACAACTTCCAAATTTATTCACTTCCATCCTTAGGAGCATGAGCCTTTAGTAGTTGATTGTTTCATCCCTTCATTCTTTGTATTCTCATGTTGTTGCTTGGGTATGTTTGTTTCTTTACAAATCTTGTTCTGCTAGCTTCTTCTTCACAAGGGGAATCTTCTCCGAGTCGCTTTCTCCATCTTCCTTGCCGCCTTACAAAATGACATTCCTTTTATCTTCAATCTTGACCTATTGTTTCCCTTCATATCCTATCCCCCCGTACCCTTTATGTGAGGTGGTCTTTGGAGCATTGAGAATTTGGTCCAACCGTTCAGAGCTTTTCATTAGAGGTGTATTCATTAGTAGTTTCCTTGGGCTTTTTTTTCTAGTTCTTTCTTAGGCTCATCACTTCTTCTTCCAATCTTTCACATTCCCCGACTTTTCTTCTCATTTGTTGCGCAGAGTGTCTTCTATCTTCCTTGCTTCTTCTGAAGTTATGTGTCTTCAGCTAAAAATTTCTTTCTTATCTTTACAAATTCTCTCTCATCACATATTTGGTATCCATCAGTTTTGCTGTCTTTGTTTTCATTCTTCAATCTTTCTATTTCGGTCAAAGCAAGAAGTCAAGTTTGGCCCTTTCTTCACCTCGCAATTTCTTCATGGTTCTTACTACCATTCACACTAGCAGATACTTCATTTGATTGAGAATCTTCTTTGATATGAATTTCTCTTTTCTTAATTCTCTTATCCTTCTTGTCGTTGCCTCCTAGTGTCTACCCTATGTATGAAGTGGTACTATCCCAGATTTCTTGCTTATGAGAGCTAAATCCATTATCAACTCAAGGTCCTTGTTATGAAGATTGTCATATATCACACATTTTGCCTTAGCATTCTCTCGTTGTTCTTCACCGTGGGTGAGTCTCGTACGTAACCATCACAAACAAGCTTCCATACCTCGGGATCATCACCATAAATCCCGTCTTAACCTTATCTTCCATTCGTGAAAGTTAGTTGTATTTAGCACATGTACATTTTGATAATCCACACAAGGATCAAATCCGCATCTCTCCTTCAAGCTATTAAGCTTACACCAAAGCGTAAAACCTCTGCTCGGGTACCAATTGTTTAACCCCGTTAAACCGAGAGGGGGGGGGGATCCGCTAATTACATACATGGACTTTTAAAACTTTTCTTTAAATTTTCTTTACACCTCATTTCATGGTCAACTTAATATGTGAGCAACAAGTATTACTATCAAATGTATTTGTTAATGTAATAGCAACATTGAATATGAGAGCAAAGAAAAATAAGTAGATGAGATAAATCACATCAACACATAAACATCATGCACAGAGACACGATATAAGTGGAAACTCATAAAGGGAGAAAACCACATCTTTGTTATTGTTGTATGCAAAAGGCAAGCTCCAAATCCCCCTCACCACATCGTTTCACAGCACCAACCCACAGGAGGCTCTATCCTCAATTTCGCAAGCTACAACTTACAAGGAAGCTCCAACTCCCATCAATTTTCTCAAGTAGCACCAACCTGGCTGTGAGGCTCCAACCCCTGGGCCGCCCAAGCAACTTGATGGAAGCACCGAACTCCCATCTATCGCAGCACCAACCCACAGGAGGCTCCTACCCCCGCCCACCACAGAATCGACATCTATCAAGCTACAACTTGATAAAGCTCCAACTTTATTCTTTCAAAAAGAAAACACTTGCCGATTTACCTGGATATCACCGTTCGTACTTTCTCTTCTCGCTATTCATCAACTCTTATATCAGACTCGCATCATATCTGTCAAATTTCCTTCCTTCTTCTCTTCTTTTTCTCCTCAATTCTTCATACTTCAACATTCTCTACATATTCACACTCTCCTCACCTCTTGCAGCCTTTCTTATTTTCTTTCAACTATCTTCAATTTTGTCGCACACTCTCTCTCTTCATTCTATTTTCATCAATCTCTCCTCTTGGATATCACCCCTTTTATACAAGATAGTCAATGGACTTATTTTGTATCTCATCGTAATTGAAATGGACAAATATGTCTTTGCCTTCTTCCTTCTCATCTCTTTTCAGCTTACTCGTAAAAATGTGAATCAGAGGTGCTATTTTAATATTACAAAGAGGATATTCTTCCTATTTGCTAATGCATCACAAACAATAAAAACAATTAAAACATTTACATTCTCAATTTACAATGTGAACTCCACCACTCATTTTGTCTTGGCTTGTCGCGCATTTGTCTTTTCTCTCTAACCTGCCTCTTTGTCCCTTTCTCTCTCTCGTATGCCTTTTCTCGTTTATGGTCACGCGTAACTCCCGAATTTATGGACTCCATTTTTATTTTATTTTATACTCGCTTTATATATAAATGAATCTGCCGACTATAATTCAATCCTTTACACGCCCAGCAAGGTTCTGTTGATGTGGCGAGTTCCATTGTGCCGGAACACATACATATATTACAATTGTATTACATTATTAATAATCGCTCCCGTTGCTTCGAGTCCGTGGGTCTACGTACCACGCGGCATGTTTTAATACAACGAACCATGTTTTATATATCTCACAAGAATTATTTTATATAAACAATCGCCCTCCACTCTGCCTTTGGTCTTATATTACAATCCCATACATCAAATCACAACTCCCATTATATGAAGGGGTCCAGCCCCACATCTCCGCGGGCAGATCGGTGGTGTCAAACAACCATGTATTGTGATTTATCAAATGGATGCGATGACCACATAAAACATGGTTCAGTAGCGCAATTCGTCCAACTTGAACAAACGCAATTGGGGTACAGATAAAAGTTTTATCATGAATGTACACGATGTATGTATTTGCACATATTAACTCCCACATATATCAGGATCGGTCCGTCACTTCAATCGCAACATATTACACAAGTCATGGTGATCAATCGAAGGTTCTGACATATTAAGATCCTGACAACATTGAACCTATTAAATCCATCGACAATGCCATCGTGGGTCCACCACTTCAATCGCAACATATTTATTTTTATTTTTTGACAAAATTACGTTATTACAAGTTTATGATCAATCGAAAGTTCCCATTTATTGAACCTATTAAATCCATTTTAATGCCATCGGTTCCGCTACTTCAATCATAGACCAAAAGTCTTTTAATATGTGTTGCGATTGGGCACCGTTTCATTGTGGCTGTCGTATGCGATTGGAAAGGACTTCAAACAAGTTTGAATTACAATTCATACCTCCATCGGGTCTCGATTTCAATTCCAATCCCAACTCATATGTTCTCCATGCGATTGACCAATGTCAAGTGCGACGGACCGTAACTCAAATATGTATTATCCCCTCGCTTATACACCCATCGGAATGCTTCAATCACAATCGCAACTCGCTTGGTTGCATGTTCCGCCGTTCTTACATCTCCTCGACATTGGGGAGGGATCCCCACTCATCAAAATTTGTTTTATGCGCTCCATAACATAAATGCTCGACCTTTGTTTATGTGATGCACTCGTACATATATGTTTATATATATTTTGCCGCTCGGGAGTGAAGCGTATTCCTGAATAAGTTTGTGTTATATTTATATATAACGTCAAGTTGGAGTGTGCGATCTGTGAATATGGTTCTCGTATTATATGCATTGTATTGATACTGAGTTAAGCGATTCTTTAATAAGTCGCAATATATTATGTATAACGCCGGTTGGAGTGTGCGATTCTTAATTATGCATATCAATGTATCCGCCGAAGCCACGATTTCGGAATTTTTATAACGGCTTTGCTCGCCCTCGCCGCTCCTATCGTCCGCCCTCTCGCTTCTTTTTGGCCGTGCCTCGCTCGTTCTTCGCCGTGCCTCTCGCTATTTCTCGCTTCAAACACCGCTCCTTTCACGCCTTGTTACTTCTTTGTCTCTTCCTTTCTCGCTTACATTCGTTGTCTTAGTTTCTTTGTGCTCCTTTCTCTATTGCGTACATAGAATCCACTCCACCGTTATACTTCAGCACATCCTATGAGGCCCCGATCTTCTACGCCTTCAATTCAACGCTATTTTCTCAACTTCGAACTCCGGCTACGTTACCGCAGTTCTCGTTCCTCATCTTGATTTAATTCTCACAGAATGAATTGATGTATTCTCCCCAACATATATTTTCTGCTGGGCTTCTCTCCACTAGAATAATTGTTCCTCAATCACTCTGCCTATCTTCACTACTTGTCTTATGCTCTCTTTGTTTCATCTTCTTTTTGACCGATGCTACCTCAATTCTCCTCACACCTCAGTGTTCTTCCTTTGCCATCTCTCGGCCTTGTTGTCATCAGTAGCTCTTCCTTTGCCATCTCCTTTGCCATCAATGAATATTTCCAACAAGCCTTCCACTTCTCGGGCAACCATGCCCCATCGCTCACTCTATCAGCTATCGAAGAAATACGGCCCATTATGCATTTGAAGCTCAGGACAGCACACACCGTGGTCGTCTCGTCGCCAAAGATAGCGGAAGCGTGCCTAAAAAAAAACGACCTCAACTTCTCCAGTCGGCCTGCAGGCAGCTCAAGTACTTCCAAATACATTGGCTACAGCTCCAAAGGCCTCCCCGCGGCTCCCTACGACCCTTACTGGAGAATGCTACGGAAAGTCTGTAATATTCATCTCTTTGCTGGCAAGGCCCTGGACGACCTGCAGCCGGTTCGGCACGCGGAGGTGGGGATGTTGTTGAAGTCGATTCTGGACCATGAGCGGAAAGGAAAGGTTGTTAATCTCAGTGACATGTTTAACATCTGCGCTGCCAACGTTATCGGGCAGATTATGTTGAGCAGGCGCGTGTTCGAGTCCAAGGGGAAACGGTGGTGGAGCAAATGGAATTGGCCGGGAGGTTTATTATTGGCGACTTAGTGTTGTCTTAGGCTTGGATGGATCTGCAGGGGCTGCGGAGAAAGATGAAAAAACTGCACAACAGGTTCGATGAGTTTTTCAATAGGATGATGAAGGAGCAAGAGACTGCGTCGTGTAATGGAGGAAGGAGGGCCGATTTTCTGAGTGTGCTTTGGAATCTTTGAAATGATGCAGATGGAGAAGGAGGCAAGCTTACGAAGACCGATATCAAGGCCCTTTTGCTAGTGAGTCTTCTTAAATTCATTTAACAAAAAAATGCAATTTTCCTTTCTGTTTTCTTTTTGCTCAGATTTTATGTGGAGAGAATCTCTTGGATCAAATTGTGTGGTGGATTTTTGATACTGTCTCACTTTTCATATGGCATAAAAAATGTTCCAGGCAATTTTTTTCACTCAATATGAATCATCGTGAAAATCTACACTCCTTCAGATTTTATGTTTTTCCTAAATTTTTCTCTAAACATTTTGGTTCACATTTTATGTTTTTCTTAGACTTTTCTCTAATATTTTTTCCGAAGGAGTATCCGCTGATCTCTTTAGAATGTTGATGGTGTTGTAGTGTTGTCTAGAATTAGAAATGGAATCAGATTTTATGTTTTTCGCAGGTTTTCTCCAAACATTTTGGTTCACATTTTATGTTTTGATAGACTTTTCTGAGTTTTCTCTAATGATTTTTTCGTAATAAGTATTCGCTGATCTCCTTAGAATGTTCATGGTGTTGTAGTGTTGTCTGGAATTGGAAATGGAAGACAATGAACTCACAGTTTTATTGAGATGACAATTTATTTAGAGGATTTGCCTATGGTTTGAATCAATTTTTGCAATTGTGGAAATGGATTCAGCATCATCAAAAAAAATTTGGCACCAAGAAGTTTGACAATTGTAACTTGAATTTTCAATCTTGCTTGAATTGTCATTATTTTCCAAGAAAAAACTTTTCCTCCTTAGACGATCTTATTAGGAATGGGGGTTGTCTAAAGTGGTGACAAATTTATTTTTCTTGGATGATCAATTTCTCAGGTGGAATTTCTCATTATGGAATTTTTTTTTCAAAAAACCATCAATTTTTTTATGGTGGAAATATATTCAACACCATCAAAAACTCCGAAAATCATGAAGTTAACCAACACATGTAACCTAAATTTCCAAAACTTTAGATTTTTAAAAACTTGAGTTTAAATTGTTTAACTTGTATAATTTGAAAATACTACTTTTCTTATATATATTCCTTTAACTTTAACTTGCAAAATATTGATGTACAGACCCTATTTAACTCTAACTTGCAATGTATCGATGTGCAGAACTTGTTTACAGCAGGAACGGACACATCTTCGAGCATGGTGGAATGGACCATGGCAGAGCTGATGCGCCACCCGGAGATGATGAGGAAATTCCAAGAGGAATTAGACTCTGCGGTGAGCGAGGAGCAGAGAAGGGTGCAGAAGTCGAACCTCCAAAAACTTACATACTTGCAGGCGGTGGTGAAGGAGACGTTCAGGCTGCATCCAGCGACTTCCCTGCGCTTGCCTCGATTGGCAGCGGAGGCGTGCGAGATGGAGGGGTACTTCATACCCAAGAATTCCTGCCTCATGGTGAACGCGTGGGGCATGTAGCGGGTCCCGGATGTGTGGGAGAGACCATTGGAATTCGATCCAAACAGGTGTTTGGGCAGTAATTTTGATGTTAGAGGGAGTGATTTCCAGATAATCCCATTCAACGCATATGCATGTGACCAAAGACGCCAGGAAGAAGCTGGAACCAACAGCTGAGATTGGGATATTTTTGGGGTACAATGAAACTCCCCACAACTAAAGGGTGTATTTTCAAAACAACAGGATGACTGTTGTGAGATGGGATACAAAATTTAATGAGGAGAAAACCATGCGATTGTCCCTTGAGAGGGAGCTGGATTTGCATGTAGAGGAGGAACTCTTGGTTCCAAAGAATGAGCCTCAAGATATGGAGAAGCCACATGCGGAGGACCATGGAGTGGCAGAAAACACTCATGCAGAGCCATCCACCAGAAATGGCAGAAGGCCCACCATGGAAGCTGATATATTGAGACTTAATGTAATAGAGAATGTAAAAGTTCTCACTGCATAGAAAAACACAGTCTCCAGAAAGATTTATTGGATACATGGCTCTTATGAGCAAGTGAATTGTGACAGAACCATCTTCCTTTCAGGAAGAAGTGCAACAACCAACTTGGGTTGATTTTATGGTAGAGGAGTATGACTCCATCGTCAAGAACAGTGCATGGGATGTGGTCTCAAGACCGGTTGGAAAATCAATGGTTGGATCTAGATGGATCTATAAGGTGAAACAAGCTGCTGATGGGAGTGTGGAGAAGTAAAAGGCCATATTTGTGGCTCGGGGATCCTCATAAGTTGAGAGGATTGACTATGATGAGACTTTCGCACTAGTCATGAGGTACTCTTCCATTAGATCTATCCTTGCACTCTCAGTGCAGATGGGGTGGCGCATTCATCAGATGGATGTGAAAACAATATTTCTCAATGGAGTTATTAAGGAAGAAGTGTACATATTGTAGCCAGAAGGTTTCGAGATCTTTGACAGTGAGTTGCATGTGAGCTGACTCAAGAGAGCACTGTATGGGCTAAGGCAAGCACCTTATGCTTGGTACACTCGGATTGACAATTGTTTCACTGGGTTGGGCTTCACCAAAAGTGATGCGGATGGAAACCTGTACTAGATTGTAATTGATGGTAAGCACTTGATTATCATACTTTATGTTGATGATCCAATTTTGATAGGTGATGAGCAGCTAATAAAATCATACAAGGAGGATCTTGCAAGGGAGTTCGAAATGAAGGACGACCCCTTCACTATTTCCTTGGTTTGGAAATATGGAAGTAGGATGGTGAAATTTTTGTTTCTCAAGGAAAGTATGTCAAAAAGATACTAGGTAAGTTTCACATGGAGAGATGTAAACCCATGGACACTCATCTTCAAGGGAATTGGAGGAAAGAGGGTGCTACTTCTGGAGATGTAGTGGATGCTACTGTCTACAGGAAATTAGTAGGTTCACTCATGTACTTGGTGAACACCATAACAAACATTTGCTACGTATTTAACTAGCTGAGTCAAACTATGGCTAAGCCTACCAAGCTCTTTTGGAAGGCGGGGAAGCATGTATTAAGGTATCCCAGGGGCACTACAGAATGTGGATTATGGTACAGATGGACAGAGGGAGTGAAGCTTGAAAGCTTCACGTATGCAGATTGGGCAGGCTGTCCATTAGACAGAAAGAGCACATCAGGAGGGATCTTCAACATAGGATCGATATCAGTTTCTTGGTACAACAGGAAGCAACGATCTATGGCACTCATTTTAGCAGAGGCAAAATACACGGGAGAAATTCAAGTTGCATGTGAGGCCATATGGATGAGAAATATCCTAGTTGGTTTTCTTGATTCTCATATGGATCCGACAATGATACATTGTGATAACCAGAGTTGCATTAAACTCTCGGTTAATCCGACGTTTCATGATAGGTCCAAGCACATAGACATACGGTACCACCATCTCAGAGATTGTGTCTAGAGGCACATAATGTTACTTCATTACATTCCCATGGAAGATCGGGATGTAGATATTCTGACGAAGGGGCTCACCAAGATAAAATTCGAATACCATAGATTCATGATCGAGGTGGAAAATAATCCCTTTCTTGTTGAGAGGGAGTGTTGAAGTCCAACAAGAAATTGCAGCAACTACACTAGTGTGGTACCAATGGGTCCTATCAACACCTACACTAGTGTGGGACCAACCATAGTTATTAAAACCGGAACCGGTAACTGGACCGGTGGACCTAATAAACTGGGTTTCTAACCGGAACCGGTCTAACCAGGAGCAGTCAGATCTCAATGAACCAGTTTTAAAAAAAATACATTAAATAATTAATTTTTAATAAAAAAAACTATTTTTAAGATTTGGAACCATGATTCCAAGCCAATAAAGACAAAATATGCAAATTTTGTTCATTTATATACCATGCAAATGTGAATATATCAAATGGCACCAAGTGCAATACATATCATCGAAAAATACATAAGCAATGAGGCTCCAAATGGCCCATAAAGTCCAAAAACAATGCTACAAGCTATGAGGCCATTGGCCTAATACAAGACTAAATATTAGTGATCAACAACATGGTCACTCCTCATCATGATCAAAATCATCACCACTACTAGACAAGGGATCATCAACATGAGCTACATAAATAATATGGCTCAGAGTTTGAGGACTCCTAAAAATTCTCTACAACTTTAGTAGTAGTAGCAGTAGCAAAAATATACATGAAAACTACAAATCACTGAGCAACATGGTTTCTCATGAAACTCATCATTGATTCATTGCTACTAGAAATGGGATCATCAACAAGAGATACATAAACATCATCTAGCTCAAAGTCTTCAGACTTGGATTGCTCAACCTTATAACATGATAGAAATTGGAAAAGTTTAACATGCCTAACCAATGATTTTGGTTTGAGTGAAGGGTTCATCTCCTCAACCTTAAAATGCGGTAGAAAAAGATTAGCATGCCTAACCAGTTGTTTTCCTTTCAGTGAAGGGTAAATTCTTGTTAAGGCCATGGTAGGGGAGTTCAACAATCAATACCACCAACATCAACAAAGTTCAACAATCAATGCCACCAACATCAAGGTTCTTAAATGACTTCATGCTCTTGATCAAATGCCAATCTCGTACCCTTACACATGATAGAAACAAATGGAAACATTGCAAACCCCCAAACCATGAAACCCTGAAAACCATTAAGTCTATTGAATTTTGAGTGAAATCTAAAATTCTAGTTTCTCCATATGAAATCCAATGAGGATGAAACAACTCTTAAACATCTTGAGTCATTTCATGGTAATGTTAAAAATTTAAGTAAAAGGATGAAAATGAAAAATAAAGGAAATGTCACTTTTACTTTAAGAATTTAACATTACCATTAATTGCTAAGAGGATGTGTCAAGAAAATGAGAGGGTAGGCAAAGTCAAGTGAAGCCCCTCTTGCCCTCCTGAAATGGTAGCACAAACTTGAGCATGGGACACCTAACCGGCCGGTTAGGTACGGAACCGGCCGATTTATGCATTAACCGGCTGATTCCGTACCTAACCGGCCGGTTAGGTCCAGTTAACCGGGATTTTTTGTGAGATGCCTCCTTGAACCCGGTTGCATGGCTGGTTCCGCCCGATGACTTAGATGACCAGCCGGTTTGACCGGTTACCGGTTCAAACCGGCCAGTTTTGATAACTATGGGACCAACAGGTCGTAGCAGCACCTACATTGGTGTGGGCTAAATTTGGTGCAGTGTCTATTTTAGTTTTCCCTTAATTAAAATGGATAATAAAATGTAATCTTATCTCATAATCACTTGTGATAAGTAACCGAGTGTGATAAACTCAGTTAGCTCATGAATTTCGAGTCTAGGGTAGTTGGTGAGGCATGCAGAATAATTCTAGTTGTAACATAGTTCGAAGTGTAGTTGGTGTTTTAGTTTAATGCAGAGTAATCAGTTAAATCATTTAGGTGAGTTAAAGTCAGTTGAGCTAGTTGTAACTGATTGTTACACTAGTGAGATCAAGTGAGTTAAATATTATTTAATTCACAATCAGCGATCTACCACGCAACTGATGATTACTATTATTAGCTGCATGCATTTCAGTTCTAGTGGAGACCCAGTTGAGAAAAAGGTGAAAGGGATGTTAACTATCAGTTGTAGGATTGTTTGGTTTCACCCATGAAACCAAATGCACATCGGATTTCCCGTGATCCTTGCACAGTTTAGGAAGGCCAAAATTCCCAAAGAATAAGGGTTTCATTCATTAGGAATCGCGCAAGCAAGGAAACTTGTTTAGAGGCTGAGAATTGGCTAAGTGTTGGTTAGTTTTGTCTGGGACAGTGTGAGATGATTAGCTGAGTGCAAGAGACTCTTGTGAGAAGAGTGCATTGTAATTGCTTCATGTATCCATGCTGAATATACAATAGAAGATAGTGGGGTTTTGAGCAGCAAGCTTTCCTTGAGAAATTATGTGCGTTGTGGTTTGATTTGATTCTTTCTTTGCTTCATGTGATTAGCTATTGTGTTTAATTTCCGTAATTGATTTGTAGAAGTGATTCAGTATCTAGATTTAGTGCATTCTTAGATAGGATTGAATCCATGATATAAATATTGTTTGTATAATTTCTACAAAGGCACCTAACTTGATCTTTTGTGCATAAAATGTCTACAACAAACAAGCCTGTAATCCATACATCCACCTTCCATAGTCGTCAATATCCTAAGGATTCATATCACTTATCCTACTACTGTGATGGTTCTAAAAAAAATACCACACATAGCAACGTGATATTGTCCTTGAAGTCAATGATTGCACAACAATATCCAATGCATATTTTCAACACCAATATTCAATGCCAATCAATGAAAACACTTTGTCCAACACTCTCCCCCTTTGGCAATGATGGAAACAATATACAACTACAACACAAATCATGCAACAACACTCCCCTTGACACCGACCTGGGTCACTCATCTACACTCTCAAGACTCCCCTAAGTGTGATACTTACCATGGTTGACCACATATTGCTTCCCTTTCATTATCTACAACAATAATGTTTGGAAAACCCATCGTATTCTCATTGGTTTCCTCTCCCCATAAGATATTCTCCTTGCTTGACGTTGGATCCTTCTCTCCTATGTCTTCTTCCTCTCGGATGCACCGAATACATGAACGTTTAGTTTTAGCTTATCCTTTTCGTATACTGACTTCCATACCTTTTTATATAGATGAAGTTGAATACATCAATGGTAAAGGGTGTACAAAACTGAAAACTATCCCCCTGATACCATGCCTTCTCCAACCAACATGGTTTCTTCTACAACCAAACTTATGAAACAAAAAATAAGTCATTTCACATTCCTTCTCCTGGACAGTGTTCTACTCCAGTAACCTACCTGTGAGATAACTCAAAGAAATGAGGAGATGCGTACCCTTAAACACCCCGAGTCATTTTGATGAGGGAAATACCACTCCTAATTTTTGTCTGAGATACTCAAAGGGCTCATGGGAAGCAGCTCCCTAGGAAGTGACTTTGTAAAGATATTTGCAATCTCCTCATCAGTAGCCACATATTCCAATATAACAACATTATCAACAACTTGATCCATCAAGAAAATATATTTAATTGGGATATGTTTAGTCTTTGAATGCATAAGAAGATTCTTGGAAATACTGATGGAAATTGCATTATCACGCATGATGGGAATTGAGTCATTAAGCTCAAATTTTATATCCTTCAACATCTGCTTCATCCACAAAATTTGAGTACAACAAGTAGTTGCAACGATGTATTCAACTTCATCTATATATAAAGGTATGGAATTTTGTTTCTTGCTTACCCAAGACACTAAATAATTACCCAAGAAGAATGTTGCACCACTCGTATTCTTCATGTCATCAAAACTTCCACCAAATCAACATTAGTATAAGTTCTTGAAGTGAAATCTTTGCCCCTTTCATACCATAAAACATAGTCTATTGTACCCTGAAGATATTTCAATATCCTCTTGTTTTCATTAACTTGAATTTCCTTCTGATCTAATTGAAATCAAGCAACCAACCAAACTACTTGCATTATATATGGTCTTGAAGAAGTTGAGTACAACCAAATTCCAAACATGAACCTGTATGTCGTTTGATTTATAATGAGGGACTCATCCGATTTGTTCAACTTATAACTAGTCACCTTAGGTGTACAAACTAGTTTATAATCATCCATTCCAAAGAGTTCATTTCAGATACTTTAATTGGGAGATAAATATATGTTTAGCTTAACGTGTGATTTTCATCCCAAGAAATAATGGAAACTCTCCTAACATGGACATTTTAAACTCCTTTTTCATTGCTTCAGCAATTGATGTCACATCTACTCCAAATCATTTCCAAAGATGATATCATCTACATACACAACAATCATCAACAAATTATAATTTATATATTTTATATATAAATCATTATGTGTTGTTTCTTGTTTAAATCTGTGTTGTTGTAGATACTTATCTAGCCTAGCATACTAATATATTTAGGTTTGCTTCAACTCATATAAATATTTGTTTAGTTTGCATACATGATCATGATCTTCATCTTCTAAGAGTTGAAAGTCTTCTAGATACTCAATGTACACTTTCTCTTCCAATTAACCATTGAGTAAAGTTGACTTAACATCCATTTGATAAATTTTAAAGTTATTAGAACTAGTAAATTCCAAAGACATTTTTATCACTTCTAGTCTAGCTATAGGGGCAAGGTTTCTTCAAAATCTATACCTTCAAGTTTTAAGCATAGCCTTTACAAACCAATTTGGGCTCGTTCCTCAACCTAGCCTTCTTCATTTACTTTATTCTTGAAAACCCACTTTGTGCTAATGACGTTCATTTACTTTGGCATAGGAATAGAAAAAATATTTTATTCCAAAGTAAGTAAATGAACGTCATAAAAATATTTCAGCCAAGCAAGTGAATAAAATTGTTGGACGTTCATTTACTTTGGCATAGGATAGAAAAAATATTCGAGACAATTTTATTGAAAATTTTTGGGCTATATTTTGAATTTCCCAATTTTCATTTTTTACCAATTTTGTCTCCAAAAATAAGTAATTTTAATTAAATAAAAAATCTACATAAAACATCTTTATAAATAATTTTAAATTTTGTTAAATTTTTAAAATTAATTTCCAACCTTTGAGATAAATTCTCATTAAAATAAAGTATTATATACTTTATCCAAAATAGTATAGAAAATGTGGTTGTTTTAAAAATTAGATTAATAAATTCTCATTAAAATGAATTATTATATGATTTACCCAAAATTGTATAGAAAATCTGTGTTTTTTTTTAAAATTAGATTAAGTAAACTATTAACATTTTATATAGATTTTTTATTTTTTTTAAAATTAAGTAAAGTATGTTGGAAAATTTTGACATCTTAAACTATATATTTAATATTTTTATTTATAATAATTTTAATTTTTTATTGGTTGATCCATATAAATTAAATGACTCATAAATGTTGATATAATTGTGTTAATATAGGAGTTAAACATATATACATTTAAAAAAACATGTAACAAGATTCTTAACCATGCAAAATAGAACTTATAAATAGACTTGGCTACAATTTTATGGGCCAATACCAACTACCTCATTTTATATGACAAACAATTTGTAAATAGACTTTTTACAATACCACATACCAATACCATGACTTCTCAATACTACGTACACAAAAAGTCATAAATGACATTTTTTTAAATTAATAAATTTAATTAACTACTTTTGAGAAAAATCTTACCTTTTGATTTATCGTTGTTAATAAAAATATTATACAATTTTTTGTGAAAGTCAAATCTTCACTATTTACAAAATAATTATTAATAATTAAATTAAAACACAATTCTATTTTCATTAAATTAAAATAAGCATGTATATCAACATAATAATTAATTAATTTATATAAGATTTAATTTTCATTAAATTATTAATTCAAATTTCCAACATAAATTAAAAAAGAACAAATCACACATACTTATAAAAGTTTTAGAGTATGTCTTAAAATTGTTTTTGATTGGCTAATAACTAGTCTTCCATGAGATGACATTATGAGGTGTTTAATGGTTAAAAACTTTTGATCTCTCTTGAGAGGTCCCCATGACCAACCTAGAAAAAGAGACGCCCCCAATGCTGAACACCTGGATCCTTACAAAAATCATGAGTTTCTATTGGAAAAAATTGCTGTTCCGTGTCTCAAACAAACTAGTCTTCCATGAAACAAGAAATTTCAGGGGCTGTTGTTTAGCCTAAATAGTTGAAAAGGTTTAATGATAACTTTCCACCCACAATACCAAAAAACAAAACAATTTGGGCATAAGACCAAAAAAACAAAAAAAAAAACCGTTCCCAATGCTAAACACCTCAATCCTTACAAAAATCATGAGTTTCTATCAGAGAAAATTGCTGTTCTGTATGTCAAACAAACTAGTCTTCCATGAAGCAAGAAATTTCAAGGAGTGTTGTTTAGCCTAAATAGTTGAAAAGGTTTAATGATAACTTTCCACCCACAATACCAAAAAAAAATAATAATTTGGGCATGGGCGGCCAGAAAAAACGATAAAAAACTTGGGCATAGGCGGCTGGAAATCATGATCTGCAGAATCCTGTCAAGTGTCCACTGCCTTTTCCATTGCAGGAATTTGTAAAACCCCTTTGTTCACAACCACCGCATCGGCGGCCCGGCTCGTTTAATCATGATTTGCACAATTCCACTGACTCATTTGCTAGAAGTTTTTTGGTAGCATATAAGGGGCGCACATACTCCGAGATATAAATTTTAATAAGGGTAAGCAGCCATGGATCCATCCTTTGATTTGTTCCAGAGTTCTGTTGCGAGCTTTACAGTGACCCTCGGCCCAGCGCTGAGTGTGATCCTCTTGTCAATTTGGCACCCAAAATTTTGAAGTTTGACAAGCCAGAACTGAATTTCCAATCTTACTTGAATTGTTATTATTTTCCAAGCAAAATCTTTGAAGACTCTATTAGGAATGGGGGTTGTCTAAAGTGGTGACAAATTTACTTTGCTTGGATGATCAATTTCTGAGGTGGAATTTCTCATTAGAATATGGCATTTTTTTTCAAAAAACCATCCCCTTTTTTATGGTGGAAATTTATTCAGCACCATAAAAAACTCCAAAAATAATGAAGTTAATTGACACCTGTAATCTGAATTTCCAAAACTTTCCACTAGATTAGATTTTTAAAAACTTAAGTTTAAATTGTTCAACTTATATGATTTGAAAATACTATTTTCTTATATATATTCCTTTAACTTTAACTTGCAAAATATTGATGTACAGACCCTATTTAACTCTAACTTGCAACGTATCGATGTGCAGACCATGTTTACAGCAGGAACGGACACAACTTCAAGCACGGTGGAATGGGCCATGGCAGAGCTGATACGCCACCCGGAGATGATGAGGAAATGCCAAGAGGAATTAGACTCCTCGGTGAGCGGTGAGCAGAGAAGGGTGCAGGAGTCGGACCTCCAAAAACTTCCATACTTGCAGGCGGTGGTGAAGGAGACGTTCAGGCTGCATCCGGCGGCTCACCTGCTCGTGCCTCGATTGGCAGCGGAGGCGTGCGAGATAGAGGGGTACTACATACCCAAGAACGCCCGCCTCATGGTGAACGCGTGGGGCATGCAGCGGGACCCGGACGTGTGGGAGAGACCGTTGGAATTCGATCCAAACAGGTTTGTGGGCAGTACTGTCGACGTTAGAGGGAGCGATTTCCAGATAATCCCATCCAATGCATGTGCGACCAAAGACGCCAGAAGAAGCTAGAACCAACACTGAGATTGGGATATTTTTGGGGTACAATGAAACTCCCCACAAATAACGAGTGTATTTTCAAAACAATAGAATGTAGTTCTTGTGCCACGGATACAAAATTTAATGAGGAGAAAGCTATGCGATTGTCCCTTGAGAGGGAGCCGACTTTCATGCGTAGGAGGAACTTCGGGTTCCAAAAGATGAGCCTCAAGATATGGATAAGCCAATATGCTGAGGATCATGGAGGCGTAAAAACACCTGCGCGCAGCCAACCACCAGAAATGGAAAAGGCCCACCATGGAAGTCGATATATTGAGACTTGATATTGAGACTTAATGCAACAGAATGTAAGAGCTCTCACTGTAGACAAAGACAGCTTAAAGGTTTACTAGATACATGGCTCTTATGAGCAAGTGTATTATGACATAACCATCTTCCTTTGAGGAAGCGGTGCAGTAACCAATTTGCATTGACGTTATGGTAGAGGAGTATGATTCCACCGTCAAGAACAGTGCATGGGGGATTGTCCCAGGACTGGTCGGAAAATCAGTGGTCAGATCTAGATGGATCTATAAGGTGAAGCAAGCAGCGGATGGTAGTGTGGAGAAGTACAAGGCCAAATTTGTGGTCCGAGGATTCTCACAAGTTGAGGGGATTGACTATGAGGATCCTTTCGCACCAGTAGTGAGGTACTCTTCCATTAGATCTATCCTTGCACTCTCAGTGCAGATGGGGTGGCGCATTCATCAGATGGATGTGAAAAATGTGTTTCTCAATGGAGTTATTGAGGAGGAAGTGTACATAGAGCAACCAGAAGGTTTTGATAGCTTTTACAATGAGTCGCATGTGTGTCGACTCAAGAAAGCATTGTATGGGATGAAGCAACCACCTTGTGCTTGGTACACTCAGATTGACAACTATTTCATCGAGTTGGGCTTCTTCAAAAGTGAAGCTGATGTGAACATGTACCAGATTGTGGTTGATGGTAAGCTATTGATTATCGTACTTTATGTTGATGATCTAATTTTGATAGGTGATGAGCAACTGATAACTTCATGCAAGGGGGATATTGCAAGGGAGTTCTAAATGAAGGACATGGGACTCCTTCACTATTTCCTTGGTTTGGAAATATGGCAGCAGGATGGTGAACTTTTTGTTTCTCAAGGCAAGTATGCCAAAGAGATACTGGGTAATTTTCACATGGAGAGCTGTAAACACATGGACACTCCTCTTCTAGGAAATTGGAGGAAAGAGGATGCTACTGGATGCTAAAAGGATGCTATTCTACATGCAATTAGTAGGTTCACTCATGTACTTGGTGAACACCATAACAAACATTTGCTACGTAGTTAACGAGCTAAGTCAAGCTATGGTTAAGCCTACCAAGCTCTTCTGGAAGGCGGGGAAGCATGTATTAAAGTATCTTAGGGGCACTACAGAGTATGGATTATGGTATAGATGGACAGAGGGATTGAAGCTTCGAAGCTTCACGTATGCAGATTGGTTAGGCAGTCCATTAGATAGAAAGAGCACATCAGGAAGGATCTTCAACTTAGGATCAATAGTAGTTTCTTGGTACAGCAGGAAGCAACGACCTATGGTACTCATTTTAGCAGAGGCAGAGTACACGGGACAAAATCAAGCTGCATGTGAAGCCATCTGGATGAGAAAGATCCTAGTTGGTTTTCTTGGTTCTCAGATGGATTCGACAGTGATACATTGTGATAACCAGAGTTGCATTAAACTCTCAGTTAATCCAGTGTTTCATGATAGGTCCAAGCACATAGACATACGGTACCACCATCTCAGAGATTTTGTTCATAGGTGCATAATTTTACTTCATTACATTCCCACAGAAGATCAGGATGTAAATATTTTGACGAAGGGGCTCACGAGGAGAAAATTTGAATACCATAGATTCATGATCAAGGTGGAAAATAATCCCTTTCTTGTTGAGAGGGAGTGTTGAAGTCCAACAAGAAATTGTAGCAGCCACATTAGTGTAGGACCAATGGGTCCTAACAACACCTACACTAGTGTGGGACCAACAGGTCTTACAGCACCTACATTGGTGTGGGCTAAATTTGGTGCAGTGTCTATTTTAGTTTTCCCTTAATTAAAATGGATAATAAAATGTAATCTTATCTCATAATCACTTGTGATAAGTAACCGAGTGTGATAAACTCAGTTAGCTCATGAATTTCGAGTCTAGGGTAGTTGGTGAGGCATGCAGAATAATTCTAGTTGTAACATAGTTCGAAGTGTAGTTGGTGTTTTAGTTTAATGCAGAGTAATCAGTTAAATCATTTAGGTGAGTTAAAGTCAGTTGAGCTAGTTGTAACTGATTGTTACACTAGTGAGATCAAGTGAGTTAAATATTATTTAATTCACAATCAGCGATCTACCACGCAACTGATGATTACTATTATTAGCTGCATGCATTTCAGTTCTAGTGGAGACCCAGTTGAGAAAAAGGTGAAAGGGATGTTAACTATCAGTTGTAGGATTGTTTGGTTTCACCCATGAAACCAAATGCACATCGGATTTCCCGTGATCCTTGCACAGTTTAGGAAGGCCAAAATTCCCAAAGAATAAGGGTTTCATTCATTAGGAATCGCGCAAGCAAGGAAACTTGTTTAGAGGCTGAGAATTGGCTAAGTGTTGGTTAGTTTTGTCTGGGACAGTGTGAGATGATTAGCTGAGTGCAAGAGACTCTTGTGAGAAGAGTGCATTGTAATTGCTTCATGTATCCATGCTGAATATACAATAGAAGATAGTGGGGTTTTGAGCAGCAAGCTTTCCTTGAGAAATTATGTGCGTTGTGGTTTGATTTGATTCTTTCTTTGCTTCATGTGATTAGCTATTGTGTTTAATTTCCGTAATTGATTTGTAGAAGTGATTCAGTATCTAGATTTAGTGCATTCTTAGATAGGATTGAATCCATGATATAAATATTGTTTGTATAATTTCTACAAAGGCACCTAACTTGATCTTTTGTGCATAAAATGTCTACAACAAACAAGCCTGTAATCCATACATCCACCTTCCATAGTCGTCAATATCCTAAGGATTCATATCACTTATCCTACTACTATCATGGTTCTAAAAAAAATACCACACATACCAACGTAATATTGTCCTTGAATTCAGTGATTTCACAACAATATCCAATGCATATTTTCAACACCAATATGCAATGCCAATCAATGAAAATACTTTGTCCAACACTCTCCCCCTTTGGCAATGATGGAAATTGTGCCAAACATGTATAAGGCATTGATGGAAACAATATACAACTACAACACAAATCATGCAATAAAACTCCCCTTGACATCGACTGGGGTCACTCATCTACACGCTCAAAACTCCCCTAAGTGTGATACTTACCATGGTTGACCACATATTTCTTCCCTTTCATTATCTAGAACAATAATGTTTGGAAAACCTGTCGTATTCTCATTGGTTTCCTCTCCCCATAAGATATTCTCCTTTCTTGACATTGGATCCTTTTCTCCTATGTCTTCTTCCTCTTGGATGCATCGAATACATGAACGTTTAGTTTCAGCTTATCCTTTTCGTACACTAACTTCCATACCCTTTTATATAGATGAAGTTGAATACATCAATGGTAAAGGGTGTGCAAAACTGAAAACTGTCCCCCTGAGACCATGCCTTCTCCAACCAACACGGTATCTTCTACAACCATACTTACGAAACAAAAAATAAGTCATTTAACATTCCTTCTCCTGGACAGTGTTCTACTCCAGCAACCTGCCTGTGAGATAACTCAAAGAAATGAGGAGATGTGTACCCTTAAACACCCTGAATCATTTTGATGAGGGAAATACCACTCCCAATTTTTGTCTGAGATACTCAAAGGGCTCATGGGAAGCGGCTCCCTAGGAAGCGACTTTGTAAAGATATTTGCAATCTCCTCATTAGTAGCCACATATTCCAATATAACAACATTATCAACAACTTGATCCATCAAGAAAATATATTTTATTGGGATATGTTTAGTCTTTGAATGTATAAAAAGATTCTTGGAAATACTGATGGAACTTGCATTATCACGCATGATGGGAATTGAGTCATTAAGCTCAAATTTTATATCCTTCAACATTTGCTTCATCCACAAAATTTGAGTTCAACAAGTAGTTGCAATGATGTATTCAACTTCATCTATATATAAAGGTATGGAATTTTGTTTATTTCTTACCCAAGACACTAAGTAATTACCAAAGAATAATGTTGCACCACTTGTATTCTTCATGTCATCAAAACTTCCACCAAATCAACATTAGTATAAGTTCTTGAAGTGAAATCTTTACCCCTTTCATACCATAAAACATAGTCTATTGTACCCTGAAGATATTTCAATATCCTCTTGATTTCATTAACCTGAATTTCCTTCAGATCTAATTGAAATCAAGCGACCAACTAAACTACTTGCATTATTTACGGTCTTGAAGAAGTTAGGTACAACCAAATTCCAATCATGGACCTGTATGTCATTTGATTTATAATGAGGGACTCATCATATTTGTTCAACTTATAACTAGTCACCTTAGGTGTACAAACTAGTTTATAATCATCCATTCCAAAGAGTTTCTTTCATATACTTTAATTCGGATATAAATATATGTTTAGCTTAATGTGTGATTTTCATCCCAAGAAATAATGGAAACTCTCCTTCCATGGAAATTTTACACTCCTTTTTCATTTCTTCAGCAATTGATGTCACATCTACTCCAAATCACTTCCAAAGATGATATCATCTACATACACAATAATGATCAACAAATTATAATTTATATATTTTATATATAAATTATTATCTATTGTTTCTTGTTTAAATCTGTGTTGTTGTAGATACTTATCTAGCCTAGCATACTAATATATTTAGGTTTGTTTCAACTCATATATATATTTGTTTAGTTTGCATATATTATCATGATCTTCATCTTCTAAGAGTTGAAAGTCTTCTAGATACTCAATGTACACTTTCTCTTCCAAATAACCATTGAGTAAAGTTGACTTAACATCCATTTGATAAATTTTAAAGTTATTAGAACTAGCAAATTCCAAATACATTTTTATCACTTCTAGTCTAGCTATAGGGGCAAAGGTTTCTTCAAAATCTATACCTTCAAGTTGAGCATAGCCTTTACAAACCAATCTGCGCTTGTTCCTCAGAAGCTAGCCTTCTTCATTTAGTTTATTCTTGAAAACCCACTTTGTGCCAATGACGTTCATTTACTTTGGCATAGGAAACCACTTCTCAAGTGATATTATTCTCTATTTGCTATAATTCTTCATCCATTTCTTTAATCCAACAAATTTTTTCACTTGTTTGGCTGAAATTTTGGGCTCTATCTCAGGAAAGAAGCGCAAAGTTTGTACATTCAGGACTACTTGTGAAATTTTTCCTCGTCTTCACACCAAGATCTTTGTTTCCAATTTATTTGGCTATATGGATGTTACTTCCACATATCTAGATGGTGTGCTTCTAAGTTTCTCGGGAGTGATTTTTTGCAAATCAACGTATTCTTGCTTCTTGTAGATCCTCATCATCTTCTTCCCCATCTCTTCAAGTTCTTCATATTTGTAAACACAATCACCATCCTTATTTGATTTCTCATGAGGCAGTGTTGTTTTTGTTTATATAACTTCATCCACTCTAACATTAATGCATTTTTTGATCTTCTTGGTCCATTTATCGTAACACTCATACCCTTTGCTTCTTATTGCATATCCAAGAAAAATGCACTCGTTTGCTCTAAATTCAAACTTACCAAATTTCTTGTCACTTCTCTTGATATAAGACTTGCTACTAAAAACCTTGAGATGCTTCACTAAGGCTCCCCTTCCGTTCCACAGTTCCTAGGCTGTCTTATCAATGTTCATGCTGAGCTAAGTTCTATTAACCAAATAGGCAATAGCTTGAGTTGCTTCTCTCAAGAATGTGTTTGCTAACTTCTATTCATCCATCACGGCTCTAGTCATGTCGTGAATGGTTTTATTCTTTCGTTCTACAGCTCTCTTCTGCTGAGTTCTTATTACTATAGATATTTCCTTTTGATACCATGTTCTTCGTAGAACTCTTCAAACTCCCTTGAAGTGTTCTATTTGACTAGACATATGATCTTAAGATCATTTTCATTCTGAACATGTGTCTTAAATATTTTAAATTTAAAATATTTAAATTCGTGATCATAAAATTCGGAATCCCCGGAAAATTAGTGGACTGTCCACCCCAAACAATGGATAGGATAGAAAAAATATTCCTTATTGGAAAATTTTCGAGTTATATTTTGAATTTCCCAATTTTCACTTTTTTTTTTCCCAATTTTGTCTCTCCAAAAAGAAATAATTTTAATTAAACATTTTTATAAATAATTTTAAATTTTGTTAGATTTTTTAAATTAATTTCCAATTTTTGAGATAGATTCTCATTAAAATAAAGTATTATATGTTTTATCCAAAATAGTATATAAAATTTGGTTGTTTTAAAAATTAGATTAATAAATTCTCATTAAAATGAAGTATTACATGATTTGCCCAAAATTGTATAGAAAATCTGTGTATTTTTTTTTTTTAAATTAGATTAAGTAAATTATTAACATTTTTTATAGATTTTTTAATTTTTAAAATTAAGTAAAGTATGTTGGAAAATTTTGACATCTTAAACTATATATTTAATATTTTTATTTTTAATAATTTTTAATTTTTATTGGTTGATCCATACAAAATAAATGATTTATAAATGTTGATATGATTGTGTTAATATACCAGTTAAACATATACACATTTAAAAAAACATGTAACAAGATTCTTAACCATGCAAAATAGACACAAAAAATCATAAATGACATTTTTTTAAATTAATAAATTTAATTAACTACTTTCGAGAGAAATCTTACTTTTTGTTTTATAGTTGTTAATAAAAATATTATACAAATTTTTGTGAAAGTCAAATCTCTACTATTTACAAAATAATTATTGATAATTAAATTAAAACACAATTCTATTTTCATTAAATTAAAATAAGCATGTCCATCAACATAATAATTAATTAATTGATATAAGATTTAATTTTCATTAAATTATTAATTCAAATTTCAAACATAAGTTCAAAAAAAACAAATCACACATACTTATAAAAGTTTTAGAGTATGTCTTAAAATTGTTTTTGATTGGCTAATAACTAGTCTTCCATGAAATGACATCATAAGGGGTTCAATGGTTAAAAACTTGTGATCTCTCTTGAGAGGTCCCCATGACCAACTTAGAAAGATAGACGCCCCCAATGTTGAACACCTTGATCCTTACAAAAATCATGAGTTTTTATCAGAGAAAATTGTTGTAGAGAGAAAATTGCTGTTTATGTCTCAAAATGAACTAGTTCTCCATGAAACAAGAAGTTTCTTGTGTTGTTTAGGTCGATAGATAGTTGAAAAGGTTTAATGATGACTTTCCACCCACAATACCAAAAAACAAAACAATTTGGGCATGGGAGGCCCAAAAAAACAAAAAAAACTGCCCCCAATGCTGAACACCTCGATCCTTACAAAAATCACGAGTTTCTATCATAGAAAATTGTTGTTCTGTGTCTCAAACAAACTAGTCTTCCATGAAACAAGAAATTTCAGGGGGTGTTGTTTAGCCTAAATATTTAAATAGTTGAAAAGGTTTAATGATAACTTTCCACCCACAATACCAAAAAACAAAACAATTTGGGCACGCGTGGCCAAAAAAACAAAAAAAACTTCCCCCAATGCTGAACACCTCAACTTGCAAAATCACTGCTAGAAAAATTGCCCAATACTTAACACCTCAATCCTTGCAAAAGTCACTGAGTTTTTATCAGAGAAAATTGCGGTTCCTTTCCAAACAAACTAGTCTTCCATAAAACAAGAAATTTCAGAAGATGTTGTTTAGCCTAAATAGTTGAAAAGGTTTAATGATAACTTTCCACCCACAATACCAAAAAAAAAAAAAAAAATTTGGGCATGGGCGACCAAAAAAACAATAAAACACTTGGGCGGCTGGAAATCATGATCTGCAGAATCCTGTCAAGTCTCCCCTGCCTTTTCCATTGCAGGAATTTGTCAAACCCCTTTGTTCACAACCACCGCATCGGCTGCCGGGCTCGTTTAATCATGATTTGCACAATTCCACTGACACATTTGCCAGAAGTTTTTTGGTAGCATATAAGGGGCGCACATACTACGAGATATAAATTTTAGTAAGGGTAAGCAGCCATGGATCCATCCTTTGATTTGTTCCAGACTTCTGTTGCGAGTTTTACGGTGACCCTCGGCCAAGCGCTGAGTGTGATCCTCTTGTCAATCGGTTTGATCTGTGTGGTTAAACAGAGTCTGAGAAAACGGCCCCGGTTACCCCCTGGTCCGACTGGATGGCCTGTCATAGGCAGCCTTCCACTTCTGGGCAACATGCCCCATCGCTCACTCTATCAGCTATCGAAGAAATACGGTCCGATTATGCATTTGAAGCTCGGGACAACACACACCGTGGTCGTCTCGTCGCCAAAGATAGCGGAAGCGTGCCTCAAAACAAACGACCTCAACTTCTCCAGTCGGCCTGCAGGCAGCTCAAGTACTGCCAAATACATTGGCTACGGGTCCAAAGGCCTCTCTGCGGCTCCCTACGGCCCCTACTGGAGAATGCTACGGAAAGTCTGTAATATTCATCTCTTTGCCGGCAAGGCCCTGGAGGACCTGCGGCCGGTTCGGCAGGCGGAGGTGGGGATGCTGCTGAAGTCGATTCTGGACCATGAGCGGCAAGGAAAGGCTGTTAACCTCAGTGACCTGCTTAACATCTGCGCTGCCAACGTTATAGGGCAGATTATGTTGAGCAGGCGCGTGTTCGAGTCCCAGGGCTCGAGGGCGGCTGAATTCAGGGAAATGGTGGTGGAGCGAATGGAATTGGCCGGGAAGTTTATTATTGGCGACTTAGTGCCGCCTTTGGCTTGGATGGATCTGCAGGGGCTGCGGAGAAAGATTAAAAAACTGCACAACAGGTTCGATGAGTTTTTCACTAGGATGATGAAGGAGCACGAGACTGCGTCGTGTAATGGAGGAGGGAGGGCCGATTTTCTGAGTGTTCTTTGGAATCTTAGAAATGATGCAGATGGGGAAGGAGGCAAGCTTACGGAGACCGATATCAAGGCCCTTTTGCTGGTGAGTCTTCTCAAATTCATTTAACAAAAAAAGCAATTTTCCTTTCTGTTTTCTTTTTGCTCATATTTTATGTTGACAGAATCTCTTGGATCAAATTTTGTGGTGGATTTTTGATACTGTCTCACTTTTCAGATGGCATAAAAAAATGTTCCAGGCAATTTGATTCACTCAATATGAATCATCGTGAAAATCTACACTCCCTTCAGATTTTATGTTTTTCCTAAATTTTTCTCTAAACATTTTGGTTCACATTTTATGTTTTTCTTAGACTTTTCTCTAATGACTTTTCCTAAGGAGTATCCGCTGATCTCTTTAAAATGTTGATGGTGTTGTAGTGTTGTCTGGAATTGGAAATGGAATCAGATTTTATGTTTTTTCTAAGGTTTTCTCCAAATATTTTGGTTTACATTTTATGTTTTTCTTAGACTTTTCTCTCCTGATTTTTCCTCAGTATCCGCTGATCTCCTTGGAATGTTGATGGTGTTGTAGTGTTGTTTGGAATTGGGAATGGAAGACAATGAAGTAACAGTTTATTGAGATTACACTTTTCTCAGTTGAATTAGGCAATTTGTTCATGTTTTGAATTAATTTTTTATGGTGGAAATGGATTAAACATCATCAAAATTCTTTCTGCATCAAACATTCTGAATCTTCATAGTTGTAACTTGAATTTCCAATGGTGCCTGAATTGTTATTGTTTTCCAAGCAAAACTTTGCCTCCTTAGACTACTCTATTTAAACTACTCTATTAGGAATAGGGGTTGTTTAAAGAAGTGACAATTTTGCTTGGATGATCAATTTCAGAGAATTTCTCATTAAAATATGGATTTTTTTTTATAATAAAAATAGATTCAACACCATAAAAAATCCTAAAATAAATTCTGTTTTCTTTTTGCTCAGATTTTCTGATAAAAAAATCTCATCAATTAAATTGTGCGGTGAATTTTTGATACTGTCTCACTTCTCAGATGGCATAAAAATGTTCCAGGCAATTTGATTCACTCAATATGAATCATCGTGAAAATCTACACTCATTCAGATTTTATGTTTTTCCTAAATTTTTCTCCAAACATTTTGGGTCACATTTTTATGTTTTTCTTATACTTTTCTCTAATGATTTTTCCTGAGTATCGGCTGATCTCTTTAAGGAGTATTCGCTGATCTCTTTAGAATGTTGATGGTGTTGTCTGGAATTGGAAATGGAATCAGATTTTATGTTTTTTCTAAGATTTTCTCCAAACATTTTGGTTCACATTTTATGTTTATTTTGGATTTTTCTCTAATGATTTTTTCCTAAGGAGTATTTGCTGATTTCCTTAGAATGTTGATGAGTGTTTTTTAGAATTGGAAATGGAAGACAATGAAGTTATAGTTTTATTGACATGATAATTTATTTAGTTTATTTGTTTATGGTTTGAATCAATTTTTTTAATTGTAAAAATGGATTCAGCACCATCAAAAAAAATTTGGCATTCAAAATTTTGAAACTTGATAATTGTAATTTGAATTTCCAATCTTACTTGAATTGTTATTATTTTCCAAGCAAAATCTTTGAAGACTCTATTAGGAATGGGGGTTGTCTAAAGTGGTGACAAATTTACTTTGCTTGGATGATCAATTTCTGAGGTGGAATTTCTCATTAGAATATGGCATTTTTTTTCAAAAAACCATCCCCTTTTTTATGGTGGAAATTTATTCAGCACCATAAAAAACTCCAAAAATAATGAAGTTAATTGACACCTGTAATCTGAATTTCCAAAACTTTCCACTAGATTAGATTTTTAAAAACTTAAGTTTAAATTGTTCAACTTATATGATTTGAATGCCTAAATATTTTTAAAGTGTTAAATTCTATTTATACTTTTAACAAATGTATTTTAAATTTTTAAACCATCACACATCTTGAAATTATATTATCTAATTTTAGTGAATACACTAACAAATCTTGAAATTATATTGCCTATTTTTGGTGAATTACTGTTAAATTCTATTACCTGTTTTTGGTGAATTACTGTGAGAAAGACTTTTCCGTCTATATATATTCCTTCAACTTTAACTTGCAATATATTGATGTACAGACCCTATTTAACTCTAACTTGCAACGTATCGATGTGCAGACCATGTTTACAGCAGGAACGGACACAACTTCAAGCACGGTGGAATGGGCCATGGCAGAGCTGATACGCCACTCGGAGATGATGAGGAAATGCCAAGAGGAATTAGACTCCTCGGTGAGCGGTGAGCAGAGAAGGGTGCAGGAGTCGGACCTCCAAAAACTTCCATACTTGCAGGCGGTGGTGAAGGAGACGTTCAGGCTGCATCCGGCGGCTCCCCTGCTGGTACCTAGGATGGCAGCGGAGGCGTGCGAGATAGAGGGGTACTACATACCCAAGAACGCCCGCCTCATGGTGAACGCGTGGGGCATGCAGCGGGACCCGGACGTGTGGGAGAGACCGTTGGAATTCGATCCAAACAGGTTTGTGGGCAGTAATGTCGACGTTAGAGGGAGCGATTTCCAGATAATCCCATTCGGCGCAGGCAGACGGATTTGTGCGGGCATGAGCATGGGAATCCGCATGGTACAGCTCATGCTCGCCACATTACTTCATTCCTTCCATTTGTCTCTCCCCGACGGCCAGTTGCCAGAGAAGCTCGATATGCGGGAAGCCTTCGGTGTCACAATGCACAAAGCAGTGCCGCTGGTCGTAGTTCCCGCAGCTCGGCTTCCCCTCCACCTCTACAACTAATGTAGGACCTAAATAGGGTTTGTTAAGTTTTTGGTTAAAAACACTACAAGTTATACACTACCTGAAAGCCCCTTTTCAAGTAGTTTTTTAATTATTTGATGATGTTGTTTTGAAGTGAATTGATTTGGAATTTAAATCTGCACTTTGATTAATATTTCTTAGAAAAATTTACAGCATTATTAGTTCGTCCAAAAGAACGCCTTATGGTTATGGTACAGCAATGGCTGCGCCTGTTTTGCTGAAACCTTTAATTTTCCTATGAGACATATACTCGAGATACGTTTGCAGTGAGTTGGAAGATAAATGAACTAATACTACAGAAACCTCTTCTATTGGAACTCCATAATAAATTGATGAAGTTACTATCTCTTCTCATGGGGCTTCAATGCTAAATTGAAAATGTTATGTTTAAATTAGAGTCTCAATATAATGTATTTTCATGTATGATATCGTTTCTCATTTGTAACGTATACAAATAGGTATAGCTTAATTTTAGCTTCTACTTGAAATATACATATAAATTGACATTAGGATGGATCCCGATATACAGAGCCAATTTTCCATAACTTGATTTACTTTCCTACACTGGCAAGTCTAGATAGGAAATTTATTTCTGTAAAAGTAAAAATGA
>CM076583.1:319867248-320054334 GCA_034641835.2 Pinus albicaulis | reverse complement strand
TTTGGAATCAATTCAACTTGATTCTTCAAACAAGACTTATGCAATTCGGAAAAAAAAAATACACACCTTTTACTAGCTTTTAGGAGCTCGATATTGAAATTGAATTATCTCTGTAGTTGAAAATCTTTGATATCTGAAATTCAGCCCTGTAGTAGATCTCTGAAGCTTCTTTCAAATGCCACAGGTCTGACCTGATTTGGATTCTCCAAGACAAATTTGTGTCCAATCTCCCACAATGACCTAATTCTGGACTGGTTCCGTAGAGCGAACTTGTACGACTTGCCACGTGTCACTGTTTTGTCCTTTGTCTCTGAAATTGATAGCCCAGAAACTTCAGTCTGTGTACTTGCGACCACTTTTTACGGCACTTCAATCCAATGCCCAGAGAGAGAGTTATTGAAGTTTTCCCACGATCACCTCTTTGAGATGCAATTCAGAAGCCTGAAAAAGCACTACCTTCCACAGATCATATCTCCAAAAATATTGCGAACCAAGCTCTGAAATTTTTTGACGAATTTCCTCAGGATTTCAGCTTCGCACCATATGAATTTCAGACTCTGAACCTTCGTACAAAAAACTTTATAGCGCAAATGCCACGATGACCTGTTTATGAGCCTGAAAATATACCTAACTTCCACAGATGATATCTCCTCAAATATTGCGAACCAAGATCTGAAATTTTTAGACAACCTTCCTCAAGATTTCAGCTTCGCACCCTAGAAATTTCAGCTTCTGAAGCTTCGTAGAAAAAAGTTATAGCGAAAATTCCACGATGACCTGTTTGGAGCAGCGAAACCCTAGAATCCCAAAGCTCTGATACCAAATGTTGTGTAACCAGCTCCAAAGAGAGAAGAAAAGAGATATTCACGCCTTAAAAATGAGCCACTTCGAGGGGGCAACCTCCAATACATTACATGAATGAACAATTCTTGGATGATACAATTTACAAAACCTCCTTTCTATATATAGGAGTCCATGGGGCCATAATGTAATCCTAGTGGGCCACAATGTAATCCTAGCCGACCTAACAATAATAATTTAAGGGCACAATAATAACAAAATGGGGGTTACAAGGGTACAATAATAACAATAAGGGGGTTACACTAACAAAAATAAGGGACTATACTAGTAATATAGGGACCTAACATGGATTGTCAAAAATAGTGCATGGGAGTTTGTCCCAAGGCCGGAAGCGAAATCAGTGGTAGGTTCGAGATGGATCTACAAAGTGAAGCAAGAAGCTGACGAGAGTGTGGAGAAGTACAAGGCAAGATTTGTTTCTCGAGGCTTCTCACAGATTGAGGGGATCTATTATGAGGATACCTTTGCACTTGTCGCAAGGTATTCTTCCATACGGACGATCCTTGCTCTCTCAGCGCAAATGGGGTGGCACATTCATCAGATGGATGTGAAGGCTGTGTTCCTCAATGGAGTGATTGAGGAGGAGGTGTACATAGAGCAGTCCGAAGGTTTCAAGATCTTTGGTAGCGAGTCACATGTGTGTAGGATCAAGAGAGCACTGTATGGGTTGAAACAAGCACCTCGTTCTTGGTACACATGGATAGATAGTTATTTCACAGGACTTGGATTCTCCAAAAGTGAGGTGGATTCGAACCTATACCAAATTGTGGTGGAGGGTAAGTTGTTGATCATTATACTTTATGTATATGATTTTATTTTTACAGGTGATGAACTGTTGATACACTCATGCAAGGCTGATCTTGTAAAGGAGTTTGAGATGAAGGACTTGGGCCTCCTTCATTATTTCCTGGGATTGGAAATTTGGCAGTGTAGTGATGGATTGTTTGTGTCTCAAGGAAAGTATGCCCGGGAGAAACTGGAGAAGTTCAACATGCATGGATGCAAGCCTATCGACACTCCTCTTCTTGGTGGTTGGAGGAAAGAGGATGCTACATCGGTAGAGGTAGTGGATGCCACTGTTTATTGACAGTTGGTGGGGTCGCTTATGTATCTGGTCAATACACGACCCGTCATATGCTATGCTGTTAACCAACTTTCACAAGCTATGGTTAAGTCTACCAGGCTCTTTTAGAAGGCAGGAAAGCATGTATTGAGATATCTCAAAAGCACATCAAGATATGGATTATGTTATAGATAGTTGGATGAGGTGAAGTTGTGTGGCTTCATGGATGCAGATTGGGTAGGGAGCCCAATGGACAAAAAGAGCACATTTGGAGGGATTTTCAGTATCGGGTCGACAACAGTTTCTTGGTACAGCAGGAAGCAGAGATCCGTGGCACTCAGTTCAGTAGAGGCCGAGTATATGGCAGCGAGTTTCGCTGCATGCGAGGCTATATGGATGAGGCAGATCCTGGTCGGGTTGTTCGGTTCACACTTAGATTCTACTGTGATATATTGTGATAATCAAAGTTGCATCAAAATCTTAGTTAATCCAGTATTTCATGATAGATCTAAACACATTGACATATGGTATCATCATATCAGAGATTGTGTGCAACGAAAGATCATGTTACTTTCATACATTCCCACAGAGGATCAGGATGCTGATATCTTGACGAAGGCGCTCACTAGGAGAAAATTCGAATACCACAGGGGCAGGATAGGGGTGGCAAATAATCCTTATATTGTTGAGAGGGAGTGTTTATATTGCAACAAGATGATGAGCTTAGTGGAAAGAATTCGCCTTCACTAAGTGGGCCCGTAGGCTATTTTTGGCGCAAGTCTATTTTTAGACTATGTCTATTTTTAGACATGTCGATCATATTCTATGAGTTGCAGGATGCTATTTGTGGATGGTTGGTCAAGTTGGAAAAAAATATATGGACTTCTATTTTTAAACATATTGGGCGGAATCTATTTTTATATTGCTAGTCTAAAAATAGATATGTTGAATATTATTAGCTCTTAATAATATTTGGACTATAAACATTATCTTGTTCTCTTGGAGCACTTCAGTTAAGTGCACAGATGTGGCACAGGAGCTGACAGAAGGAATTACACTATTCCCGAGGGTTAAGTGGAGCTATTTCATGGATAATCTAGTTAGAACTCGTGTGACAGAGTTTGGTGGAGTTATTGAGGTAGTTGATGGAGTTGTGTTCAGTTTAACTGAGTTAAACATAGTTGAGCTAGTTGTATCTAGTCTAAATGATTGATACACTAGTGAGAGTGTGAATTAATTATTAATTAATTCACTAATTATTAACTCATTAATCAACCAAATAATACATCAGTTAACTACAGTGCATGGACAGTTTCAGTGGAGACCAGTGAAGAGGTAGGTGAAAGAGCAATGTGACTATCAGTTGTGACTATACTGTTGCACGATTTGCAACAACCAGTGATTGGAGATGCCAATGAGAATTGCTTGAGAAATTTTGGACCAATTTGAGTTCATTCAGAGCCATTCTTCAGCAGTGATTGCGCAGTAGAGGCAGGCTATCAGGTGGCAGAGATTGGAGCATGTGATTTGCTAGATCGGGCTTGATTAGTGTGTAGCAATTGGAGATTGTACTGAGAGCTTTGTGAGGAGATTTGTATAATTATTGTTACATGATCTCTATGACATATAATATACAGATAGTTGGGGGTTTTCAGCTTTAAGCTTTCCCATAAAATACTGTGTTCATATGTGTGATTGTTTATGGTTTTAATGTGCGCATGCGATTGTTTTTATTTCCGCAATTAATGATCAATGGTAGAAGAGATTTTGTATTGTGTATGAAGTTAAAATAGTGTGTGATCAGGAGAATCTCGGTGTATAACATATCAGTTATCAAATTTCTACATATATGGTCTGTGTATATTATGTGCACGATGTTTGATTGCTCAAAGTATGTTTGTTAATATGCGTGGTTGGTTGCTAAATCTATGTATGTTATATATGCGTTGTTTGATCGATAAACGTATGTATGTTGATAAAACTCAGATTTGTAATACTATGTTGTGTTAAAAGGGAGTTTTATGTGATCCATACACCAAAAGTCACAAAGAAATGATCTAAACACAAATCAAAGGACCAAGAGCTTGGGCAGAGTATTGTTGCGGCAATAGAGCAAAAGAAAAGGCTAAACGTGAAAGAAGAGTTGGGTTGAAAGGGGCAGTTATGCAGCGAAGTTGGAATATAACGACAGAAACAGAAAAGACAAAAGGACAGCAAGAAGAAGAGGAAAAACGCACAACAAAGATAAGAAATTGAAAGGGCTGAGTAAAATAATTGATTGTAATTGTAAATGTAATACTAAAATGAGTACATAGTGTTGTAACATCCTGAATGTCCTGAGCGAGAAATGAGAAGGTGGAAAGAAAAGGGTCATAACTATTCATTTCATAATCCCATATGGAATGCAAACAACTATGAAGTGATCTCTATAAATGATGTTATTGTGATATGCATAAAGAGGTTAGAGAGTGGAAGAAGAAGACAGAGAAGATAGTGAAGCTGTGAAGATCCAGAGATGATATAAAGTAGATTTGAAGGCTGGAAGGACATCAATGAAGAAGGAGTAAAACAGATTTGATTTCTAGGTAAATCATCATATGACTTTATAGTAGCGTGAGGAAGTTGGTGCTTCCATATCAAGTTGTAGTTCTATAGATGTCCAATTGTAGTTGGTTGAGGGAGGAGCCCCTAGTGGGTTGTAGCCTACATAAAATACATGGGAGTTGGTGCTTCAATTTCAATTTGTATCTTGATAGATGTCCAGTTGGAGCCAGTTGAGGTAGGAGCCTCCTGCGGTTTGTAGCCTATAGAAAATAGACGAGAGTTGGATCTTCCTTGCAAGTTGTAGCTTGCAGAATTTGAGGTAGTAGCCTCCTGTAGGTTGGAGCCTACAAAAAATCAGTGGTGAGAGGGAGTTGGAGCTTGCCTTTGCATCACAACAATAATAATATGTGGTTTTCTCCCTTATGGGTTTCCACTTATATCTATTTTCTATGTGCATGATGATTATGTGTTGATATTATGTATTTAATATTCTTAATACTTGCTGCTCACATATTAAGATTTTTGGTTCATTATACATTAAGTTGATCATGAAATGAAGATGTAAATAAGTTTTAAAATACCATGAATGTATTAAATTGATTCACCCCCCCTTCTCAATTTAACTAAGGGTTCAGATCAAATTGCACATTTGGATCTCTTTCTATGTACTTTTCTACCATTACATTCAAATCTTCCTTTTTTTTTCTTATTTTTGTCTTGAACACATGGAGGATCTCATCCTAAACATGAGGGAACCTTATAAGCCTCTGCTTCTTATGCCTTTTGTCCATCAAGTGAAACCCATTATTCTTTGATCTCCTCATTTTAATATTCTTCTTTTGGATGTTGTCCTTCATTGGAATCAAGAGAATATATTTTTTACAATACCTTTCTTGAACTCAGATGAATACCATTTATATCAAGAGGATATGTTTTGAAGTGTTGTATCTCAACATTGTAAGTGGGTTGAGCTACTTCCTTGTGTGGGTTTGGAAATGGTGTTACAAGTACTTGAGTGGGAGTGGATATTTGATATGGATGTGGTTGAGGTTGTGGTTGCAGTGGAGGTGGATGATAGGGATAATATGGAGTTGGGTATGGAGGATCTTAAGGAAAATATTGAGGATATTGTGGATTTCACCCATAAGGTTCTTTCCAACCTTGTTTCCAAGATTTATTTTGGGGTTGAGATGGCCAAGGTTTCCAAGGAAATGGTATTTTCCAATTAATTTGAGATGGGTGTGCATAAAATTAAAATTGTGAATTATTTTCTTTCATCCTATCAGGTTGAATAGGCTTCCATGGTCCTCTTTGAGCTACATAACAAAAATTATCTATTGATTGAATTTCTCCATTGTCCTCTCGGTAAACTTCCTTCAACCTTGGTAATGACGGGAAATATGATTTTTCATCTCGTTTTTTCTACTTTTCATTCTTGACATTTCTACTTGTTCATTGACATTTCAAATCATTCATGTTTTAAATTCATTAAACAAATTTCCAAGTTCATCTTGACTTACCGATATTGATGTTGATTTACTTACTCTTCCCCTTCCTCTTGATATGCGTTAGCATGTTTCACAAATTTATTCAAATTATAATTGGTATACATATCCTCTACTCATGAGATCGAGATAAATCATCTCATCCTTAATTTTTCTAAGTAAGAGGGTTTTTAGTGTGTCAAATCCTAAATGATGTAATTTTTCCTTCTTAACATTATACATGGATATCTCTATTAGATCCTCAAGGCTCTCATCTTTTTTTTTTTATTCATTCTAAATATTTCTTTTTTAAGATCATGATATTTATATTTTTCTAGAAATATCTTTTTCATATCATTCCATGATCTTATTAAAATAGTACCTAAACTCATGAACCATTTAATAACTCTAGCCTTCAATGTTGCCGGAAACAATCTCAATTTTTGAGTGTTTAGTAAGGAACCATAATATCTACAAAGTATTTAAAATTAAAAGAGAAAGGGTTCTAGATTTTCTGACCTCATACCATGGAAGTTGGGAAGGAAAGATGGAGGGATGTTCTTCATATGCCCAATGACATGAGTATCTTGAATGAAAAATCAAAGAGGATCTTCTCCTATGTCATCATCTCCATACATTTATTATACCTTCTTTACCATCACTTATTATTCTACTTGAAAAATTGGATGGTGATGATGTTCTTACTGCGCCACGTGATCAAATGGGGGGGGGTTGGTATTGGAGTTTTTTTTTTTTTTTTGAATAGGAATGCCAGTGCAATGAAATTTTATGTTTTTGAAATGAAATATGCCTAATGAAAACTTTTTTTTTTTTTTTTGCAGAAAGGAAAGAAATGAATAAATCAAGGAAAAAAACAATGAATAATTTGACACCTCCTCAGCAATGACACTAAAAAGTGATGAGCCTCACTATTGAAGCAATAATGTTGCAACTCCCAAGGCAACCAATTTTAATTATCAACCCCGGGTTCGCACAAAATTAAGAGGTATAGCCATTATATGTGAAACATACATTGTGTCCTTCTTTTGTTGAGATAATTTAATGGAATGAGTGTCATGAAATCAAATCCTAAACTAATTGCAGTAATGGAAGTGTTTCTTTGAAAATAAATTAATCTTAGGCAATAACAACAATTTCTAATTGAAATCCAAAGAGGATGAATTCAAATAAATAGGCCTAATCTACTTCGTACAAATTCTTGCCCTAAGTGGGGTTTATTTTTCCTCAATCATGAATCTAGATCTTAGGGGTGATGATTCAAGCCTAAGAGATAAAAAATCAAGCTTTGGGAGAAAATCTGGTAAAGTTTACACGTGCTACTATAGTGCTACATGAAGTCTGGTTTTTGCTACAAGAAGTCATGTTCAGGAGATAAATCAACGAATGAATTAGTAAATAAAATGAAAATGGGATGGAAATTTTTATTTTACTAAGTAGGATGTATTAGGTCTCCATTAAAAGTGGAATCACTCCAAAATACCTCTATTCACATGTACTAAAAAATAATAGAAAATTACTACTCTCAAAACTGGAAATTCAAGAATTAGTGACCTAGTAAACCTATCAAATGACTAACCTAATAAAAATAAAATGCAATGGGGTAAATTTTGTTATTAACTTGAATGTTTTTATGACCTAATCCAAGTGGAATCAATTCAAATGAAGCTCATTAACCCATTCTAAAAAATAGTAGAAAATTACTACTATTTCGATACAAGGCTTTTCCAGAAATCCTATATTCATGAACTAGTAACCAAATCCAAGTGGCTAAATGATGAATATGACCTTCCAAAGTTATTATAAAAATGAATAATTTTTGTGAATCTATAAATATCCTACAAAATAATTCACTTCAATCATTTAACTCAATCCTATAGCGTGAAAAGCATCAACACTGAATACAGAAATAGGAAAAAGAAGAATAAGAGATGCATGTGAATAAGAAGTGAAAATAACAAAAATAAATTGTGCAAGAGGGCTCTAAGGCTCATGGGATGGAAAATATCAAGGATACTCAGAGTCTTATGGAAGAAACTAAGATTTAGAAGCTAAAAATTGCACCAAACTTCATTATTTGAACCAATCCAAGTGCATCCCTGCTAGAAATGAAAGTGGAGCTGCAAAACAACAAGTTTTCTCCAAAATAAGACTAATAAATACCTTCCTCTAGAGGCCAATTAAAATTGGAACTTATACAAAATTATGAGGAAGCATTCTCCTTAAAAGGAGGAAGCTTTCCCCTCCAAAATCCCTCAAATAGTGGATCTGGTTCCCAACACTAGGAATCTACATTAAATGATATGGAACACATTCCTATATTTTTTCAATCATTGGAGCTCAAGTATTTGTCAATAATTTCACAATATTTTTTTAATTTATTCTCCAATATTGATCCTCTTGTACTAGGGATAAAGTCACTAAATTAGCAATTCCTCCCAATCTTCGTAATTTGCCAGATATTCTCATAATATTCTTCAAAAATAAATAATATTATGCACAAATATGAAATTATATCTAAAATTTCCTAAGAACATATTAAAGCTAAAAAAAAATTATTAAGTGTAGAAGGAGATATTTAATATAGACTTTATGCACCTAAGAAAGGCTAGATGGGACTTAATTTGTGTCTAATTAAGAGGCCCATCATATTGTACACACACACACACACACACACACACACACACATATATATATATCTTGCCACTACTACGAGTTCCTAGCCATAACGCTTACTCATATGTGTGTAATAAGGCTCGAGGGTATATCCCTATAGAACCTTGAAGGTTCCCAACCGCACACAACTATATATATATGAACATATAAATATAAGCCCTGTCAGACTTTCCCTCATGAGCTTGTAAATTCTTGGCTGACCATTGACTCTACATACACACACACGCATACACACACATATATATGCATTATGCTATCTCTTCTAAGCTTTGAACAAGGACTTGGACCAACCCAATATTACTCATATATATATGTCCTTCCTAACCTTTGTTAATTTCTAAAATAAGGCTTGATGTCCTTTGTTTTATTAAAAAACACATATTGCAGAGATCTACCCATCTCTTGATAGTTAGGAAGCCTAGTCTTTTTTTTAAGCTTGCAACAACACAAACTTCACATATATATACTATTCTCAGCATTTTGAGCTAAATTTAGGCTTAGGAATTGAACAAGGGAAAACATTCCACTGAATTTGCATAGAATTCATCATTCACAATCTATACAAGAAACCACATTCCTTAATATTAACATTTTAATAGTATAACAATCATGTGCATAGTTGCATTCACTTGTGCAGAAACTTGTGTGAATAATTATCTGTTAAGGAAGTTTCGCAACCTCTCCAACCAACCTTAGGAATGTTGCAATACATTCTTTCTTGTAGTCAACTACCATTGAGTCAGAGTGAGGGTCTGAAGAGGTGGTTTACTCAACATCTCCTAGCCATGGCACTTCAATAGATTTTAATGCAATATTTATGCATCTCATGGGATTTTAAAACACAGAGAGTCTCAATTCAAACTTCTAGAGAGAGAGATAAATAATAAGGAGGTTTATCAGTTGTCTTACTCACATAAGAATAATACCACACTCACTATTAACTTCTTAATGGTTATTTCATATGTGTTTTCAGCCCACCCCTCAAGGATACCATCAGCTGTTATCATCCCACTAGTACTAAGTTCCTAAACCTCGCATAATTTCTTAAATAGCATAGTATCTAGTGGTTTTATCAACCCATTGAAGACAACCACTGCTTTATGATTATCAACCAGTTAGCCCTGTGGGTTTTTTAGTTAGTTACCACTAAATCCTCTTGTCTTCTTTGAATTATCTCCTCTTTTCCTCCATACCTGCCTCTATTTTAATACTCCTCCCCTTGGGTATTTTTCTATAATATCTCTCTTTGTCCCTTGCATGTTAACTCTATCAATGCCACTCCCTAGGAATCTATGAATTTTCCCTCTCCTCTAGGAGATCCCATTTCCTTAATTAATTTGTTTATCAAGGGATCCCATTTCTTCATTGATTTTAGCAAGGTATATTCCTCCAAGGAGCCATTTTTAAATATAGGTTATGACTTACAAGAAATTGTCCTCCTAATGCAAACCAAATTTCATATCCCCAACATATCAAACAATTTTTACTTTACAAAATAATTTTAAATATTTACAATAAGGGGAATTAGCCAAGGGCTATCATACCATGTCATATTTTTGAGCCATTTTCCATGTTAGTGATGACTAGAATTCCACCTTTCATGCCACCTAGAACCTAGAAAACTATTCCAATGTTCATTTCATGTCACTAGCCTCTCATTATTGTTGTGTGAACACAATTAGGCTAGGTAGTTGGACAAGAATGTGGGTGCTTTAACTGAAATCCTATGACCAAAGGTTCTAACCAAGGGTTTTTGTCCTACTATTTTATTTTTTCTCACCATTAAGCAGTGGAAATATTCCAAAGTAACACTAAGTTCTTTAAGTTAGATCAATGGGATAAAATCATCCCTGCACTAACCTACTGAATAACTAAAAAAGAGGGGAGGGGTTTGGAACTTGTTTCATATGTGACTAACTCACCCCTACATCTCCCACTCATGCCACATAAATAAATCAAAATATAAGATAAGATGAAAAGTACCATAATTCCGGGTCCCCCTTTTTTTCTAAAGTTTAACAACAGGGGGAGGTTTGAACTGGAACAATAATCAGGTGGAATCCTACTTGAACTACCAAACTTTAAATATAATTTTCTCTTTATTCCTTGGTAAATTCCTTAAAATATATTACTTTCATCAAAGACCCCAATTTCATCAACTACACACATTAACACATAAATGATAACACACTTACCAAGCTCATCCTGAATATAACACTTGGCATTAATGACTTATACTTGATATCAATAAAAACATCTACTAAATAATATCAACCTAGAAGAGATACCAATCCTATTTGATATCTAATTTGCAATATATTATTCTCCATCCCACTCTATTTTTCTTTAGTTCTCTGCACTCCCCTCATTCTTTGTTGATATTTAATATTCTCTTCTCTCATCAATTATGCTCTTATGAAATTCTTGCAGTCACTTTCATTAATTATGTGCTTTCTTTGAATTCTTATAGCCACTTCACAAAATATTTTCTAAGAACTTGACACTTCCTTCATATCCCATCTTATGAAGTTGTAAGTCTACTCATTAACGCTTATCAATCACTTATGTCCTTATTAGATGTCAACTCTTTGTTATTGAAAATGCATTTCCTTCATATTCCAATTTTTAAAGTTTCTAACTCTATTATGTAACTCTCTCTTGTCACAGTTAACATCAACAAAAACTATTCCAACATAATACTTACTTATATGGTGCTTCCTTCAACCCCCCTTTCTAAATTTGGTGCCCCCTTTCATTATTTGTTTTCTCATATGTACATTTTAGCACCCTAACATCAGATTTTATTTTAGTGCTCCATTTAATTCTATTTTTCTCTAGACATGGCACTTCTTCATATAAATTCTCTTTCCATCTATATAATTCTTTTAACATCCAAGATCTCCCTGTAGTCTAACCTTTGATGTGTAACTACAAACACTTACCTCTACAAGAATAGTTCCCTTTACAACCCTTTAGATTTCATAGCTCCCATCAATCCAATATTTTGAAAAGTTTGGCTCTTTCACACCATACCTACACAATATATCACAAACAATGTCACTATGCCCTTTTTCACTTATACAACTGGTACAACTTCCTTTTATGTGTTAATACGTAGGTGCTCTCTTATATAGTCAATCACAATGCAAGCGCTCACCATTCCTATAAGCTTCCTTTGATCCAACCAATTTACAAAATTATCAATTGTATATTTGTGTTGCGCCATATGCCAAAATTAAATGACTAGAAACCTTTATATAGGGTTATTAAATGAAAACTTAAGATCAATTTTCCTTGTCAGCATTCAATTTAGCTCACATCCTGACCAGGAGTTCATAAGGTATTGAAACTCATAATTTCACCTTTTTATCAAGAATTTGTGAAATAACTAAAAAAAAATTAATATCGAGACATCCCAAGACTTTGGATAAGTGGGTTTCAAAAAATAGTACTATTACATATGTGCCTCAGATGAGGTGGGTTATAGTTGAAAAGAAAAGGGGACTTTCGGCTATTCCTTACTGGCCACATTAAAAATGGGTGATGGTGTTCATGTAGTTGTAGGAAGGTGTAATGGGGATATTAGTGAGCTTGACGTGAAACCTTTATTAGAACTAGCCTTTTGGTGGAGTGCGTTGGATTGTATAGTTGTGCTAGAACAAAATAATATATGTCTTGGGTGTTCATTGATGTAAGTTTGTAATTGAAAAATATACAAGGTGGTGGGGTTAATTATCTAGTGGATTTATGAGGGAAGAAGAATTAAAAGGTTATTAATTCAAAGGGAGGTTATATTTATTCAATTTTTTTCAAATAAATTGGGTGGAGAAAATTGGAATGTTCGCATGGAAGAATTTGGTTGGAATATTTCCTAGTTATTGAGTTTCCATGACACAATTGGATGAATTTATTTAGAGAGAGTGGTATCTTATTGTGGGGTAAGGCCTAATATTTAAATTTCTCACAAAATATTTTATCTATTTTATTTCCAAGTGTCAAGAGGATGCCATAAAATTTAGAAAAGGTAAATTTATTTTCGATAGGGCTTACCGATTCATGAAATCCTAGCATACTTGTTTCAATTTAAAGGAAGAATTATTTTTTAGTGTTCTATTTTGGGTAAAATTACTAAGTTTCTCTTTTGAGATGTGGTTGAAGTGTGCTTTGTGCAATTTTGGTAACATCCTGAGTGCGTTAATTTTTTTGGATAACAATTACACCTACTATAATGCTCCATCTATGACTAAAATTCTAGTAAAAACTAATGTTAGTTGGGGCTTGTTTGAAAAAATGGAGTTTGTGAATGCAGATAAATTGTGCACCCATACATCGAATTACAAGATTTCTCATTTTGATGTGTGACAAGTATTTTATGAGAAATTATTTGGATGGTAGGGGGAATGAGGACGATTATTGAAGGGGGGATTGGGCTATTTTGTAGAAGTACCTCCTCACATTTCTACTGAATTAGTGGTTCACATTGAAGGTGGATCTATGGCTAATGGGTGAACATATGATGTTGAGGAGGTGATTTTAATGGATATTAAGGTGATAACGAGTGAACGTTTTATTCCATTAATTTATAGATGTGATCAATTGGAGGTAAATAAGAATAAATCGCCAATGGAACTAGTATTTTCTAAAATATTTTCTTCTTAAGTGAAAAAGCTAAATATGCTCTAGGGTGTTAGTGTGCATCCTATAAGTAAGTCCACTATATTTACTTCTTCACTAGTTCAATGAAGTATGTTGATCATTTGGTGTTAAGGGAAGGTTATATTTTTCATTACTCAAAATAATTTGAAAGGGTACGAAGCACATTTTTAGATTCTGCCAAGATAGCAATTGGACTAGTAGAAGGGAATGGTTTTAATTTTAATTTTTCTCATTGATTAGACACTTAATTTGAAAAGGGGATAAAATTTTTGAGAGACTCCTTCCTTGGCTTCATTATCCTTGGAAATGAGGAGGTAATTATTACCACCTAAGACTTTATACCTCCTCTCATGACTATCTAGTTTCAATGAAGTTAGGATTGGATATTCTAAAACACCTTCGGGGTCAAAAGTTTATTAGAAAATATAATCATGCTCAAGAGGTAGTTTTAAAAAAAGTTAAATAGGGTACTTAGATACTTTTTGGGCAAGGAAAACCCATTGTAGGGTTAAACCATGTTGATATTATCTATTAACATAGGTGGGTTATAGGGTAAAGAAAGAAAAATTGGCCCTAAAATTGTTGGTGGATGTAAATAAGCCTAAGTTAATACTTATACAAGAAACCATGGGAAAAGGGGATACTCTAATTAGGGATTTGAAAAATTCCTTTATGGCATGGAAATTATTTGATATGTATGTAGAAGGATATTTAGTGGGCCTTGTTATTTTTTGGAGTTATAAAAATTCATTAATGAAATGCAAATTTGTTGTGCATTCGGGTATGTGCATAGTGGTGTTTAGAAATAATGTTTACATGGAATTCATGACTTTTCTCAACTTGTACGGACCATAAAAAGGAAAATAAACTTTCTATACTAATATGAATATTTAAAAATTTATTACCACAAAGATATAAATATCACTTTGACTAGATTCTAGATCTTGGCTCACTCTGTAAGATAGGATATGTTAGCATATTTATTTCTTGAATTGTTTGAGAAGGAAAGTTGTGTTCATAGTAAACCTATTGACTTAATTCCTAGATATTTCTATTGCATCATGTGTCATTGGAAAAGTTGGAAAGGTACAAGACATGGGTTGATTATTCTACACATTTATATCACATTCAAATTGTACCTCTTTTTTCCTCAGTCCTCCTAAAGCGCTCAGGAAATGATTCCCTCTATACCTATATCTCTTCCTATTAGTGGTATAAGGACCTAGTAAGTTGATTAAGGGGGATAAGAGACAAATGAAAATTTTAGTCATTAGGTTGATGAAGGCGAGGCTTTCAAGGATATTTTATAACTCTATTGTATTACTACAATAATGGATCTTAATGAAAACAAATATTTTTTGTTCATAGTGGGTTTATATGAAACTCAAAATAATATGATCGAAATAATATTTCCTTTATAGAGTTTTCATATTAAGAAGAGGTAAAATACTATGGCTTAACTATGAAATCCAAAAATTATGGTAAATTTGGTTGGGGATAAATTTTAACAAGGATTTAAATTCACGTTCTTTTTTAGTGTAGCATGTGTCTCTTGAAGGGTAAGTAAGTTATTCTAAAATATATATTAGTTGCTATTGTTGCACCTTATGGCATATCTGAAATGGTTTTTTTAAGGATTAGTAATGAAATTTCTCTCTTTTTTAATTTTTTTAAGGAAATGAAGCAATGAGTAGAAGGGATCCAACAACTAGCTAGATGAAATATAATAGATATAAATAAATATCAAAGGGGTTTTATGGCTCAAATATATTCACTTGTTTGGTGAGTCCTTAGTTGCAAATTCCACATGGAACTTATTTTAAAATAATAGCCTTTATAAGAGGATCAAAATACATAAATATGTTTCATTAAAATCACTCTTGAACTAAGTAAAAATGGAAAATAAAAGTATCCACAAAATGTAAAATCAATAATATTCCATAACATTATCCTTCCTTATGATTGGTAAATACTTGGCATGGAGGGTTTCCAATGGGGCACAAGTGGGGATTTGTACATATCTAATCATTGAATTTGGCGAAGAGGTATTTATTGCCAAAAATATAGTCTTATATTTTTAGGATATTACGAGGTGCACACTAAATATGGTTTACAATGCAACTAAAACTACCCTCTCTTCCCAAGGGTAGTTGTTAGTTTAAGAATTAGGGATGACTAATGAGATGAGTCAAGGATAGGTTCCCATTTTTACTGAAATAGAAAGATCCCATATAAGGTTCAGTGGGATGGGAAACAGAAAAAAAAAAAAAAAAAAAAAAAAATAAATAAATTTCTTATGGTCACAATGTGAAACTTAGCTATCTATCTCCGCAATCCCTTGGTCTTACTAAGATTAGATAATGGTGGTCACTAAATAGGAAATGAAGAAAAATTATCATGGTCACAATGTGAAGCTTAGTTATCTATCTCTACAACCCCTTGACCTTATTGAGATTAGATAGAGGTGATCAAAATTTTGGAAGGCTATGGCTCCACCTAAGAGTATAATATTCATGATGTTAATTGTAAATGATTGGGTATTTACATTGGAAGTGATTAAATCGAGGAACAAAATTGGCCATCGAATATGTTCATTATGTAAGGAAAATCAAAATACTACCATTCATATTCTTTAAATTATGGTGTATCTACTAAGGAGTGGAAGGATTTGGAGACTTCATTAGGTTTTAGGAATTGGTGCATAAAAATTCTATGGATATGAATCTCAAAAAGTGTTTAATTGGAATAGAGTTGAAGCATTATTAGAAATAATTTATTCTTAGTGACTTGGGAAATATGATTTGCCTCTAGCTTTAGTTTATTTAAATACTAACCAATTCCATATTTTCTAATATTTTCTCATGTATTGGCTCTATTATCAACTTAAAAATCTAATGCGAGTATAAAGGAGAGACATGTGGTGGCAACACTTTTGGTGCCTATGTCTTATGCTTGGAGTTTCTTTGATAGAAAGCATTAAGTGATAGACACCTGGTTTGTATTTGCTTTATTTCTATTATATTATCATTTATTCACTACAATTTGTAATATAATAAAATGAATAAATAATATTGCAAAATTCAAGGTTTGACTTTTCCTTATTAAATCTACAGTTAACAAAGGAATTTACAAAATTTATATTTTAGGGGATATAATATTTTTGGGGATATAAGTTTGAATCACTACAATATTAGGTCCATAATATTAGTGTTGAGAATTTGGAGGGTTGTAGCTTAATACAAATTCTCTTCTTGATAACTACTTGTGACCGTACTTGTGGTGCTTATGTATTCTCTTCTTTTAGTTTAGTTAATCTTTCATCAAGTTAATTATCAAAAGGCACAAGACACAAAAGTTAGGCTCCTAGTGCCAGAGAAAAACCTCTCCCCCTAAGAGAGGAAAAATTGCAAATATTTTTTTTTTATAGATCTTAAAATGACAAGTACTATGACCCACACTTAGACCCTTAACCTAGATGAGCTTCCAAGACCTTGATCTTCACCTTGCATATGCTTGTAGTTTAATTGTTTGAACAGTAGGAAGGTAAATCATAGATTTACCTTCCTCACTATTACTGCATCTTTCACCTTATGATCATTGTCTTATCCTTAACTTATTCGCATTAATGTGCTTCTCTTCTATGCTACCCTTCCTACGCTTATATATATGCTTCTCTTTCTACACTGATACACTCTCATTTTATCTGTAAAATATCCTAAGATTTAATCCGCAAATCTTTTGAGATTGATCTGCACCTCTTGCTGCTACTTATCCGCACTTATGTGCTTCCTATGTCCACATTGTGATCTTCTTGTTATCCTCATTGTAGTATTATATATCTGCACTTGAATTCTAGAGTCATCCGTAACCCTTAACTCCTGTCTTCTATACACAATCTCTGTGGTAGAGTCGGCCTTGTCTGCAATGTAATCTTAGATGTCCGCAATTACTTTCTGGTAGGTGTTTACTGTAGGTTCATATATATACATATGTATAGATTAATTTTCATACCTTTTACCAAACCATCCGTAGAATTATCTCAAACTTGTTCATATTTATCTCAGAGGAATCTGCAATGCCTTGTTCTCAAATGAGCCACAGAGCAACTTATACATATAGATGTATGCTTCCTGGTCTTAGGCCAACTCACCAATCTATCTTTAGGCTGCCTTGTCCACAGTATGAAGGTCGAAATTAATGATGCAGATAGGTCGGCTTCATCATTTTATTCCATCATTGAGAAAGACCTATTGCATTTCATTCTTCCAGAAGGTATATAACAAGATCTTGAAGAAATCCACTGAAGACTAGGTTCTCCATTTACATTACACTAATTATACTTATAAAAAAACCCTAAATAGACATAAAGAAGAATTCTATTAACCTATAATAAAAATTCTTGCTCATGAAACACATGAAGAAATTACAACAAATTACATTTTATTATCTTTTTCTTGTAATACATAATTACATAGTCAACATGAAGACTGACCTTGTTACACTTTTCAACACTCCCTCTTAACTAGGGAGGTGTTCATACAGGTACATGGTTACTTTCAAACTGAATAATCTCATAAGAAGAATCAAATTGGTAATCACATAGGTATAAAATCATATCAACCATAATTTTCCTAGTGCAAGGCCTTGAATAACAGCTTCATCTCTCAATGAGACAATGGGCTACAATGTTGGTGAGACACATGACTTATAGACACCATCGTCATTGTCTCTCCAAGGTACATACTCCACCTGGGTGTTCCCAAAGTATGACCTTCTTGGACTATTCTTCTCTTGGGTAGCTATCCCTCAAAGAATATCGGTCCTCAACTACTCTTATCTTTAATTCCCTAATACATTCTCAAAGATTATCAAATGCCAGATGATTACCCAATCCTCCATTTTCTCTTCCCAAGTGAAGACCAGAATGATATGTCTATCTCTCGCTCTCATCGAGGGAGGACCTATTCCACAAGGGAATGTACTCATTCCTATACAAGGAATGTACCTAAGCTCATTCTTAGGAATTACCAAGTTTCTTCCAACTAAGAAACTTATCATCAAGCTCCTCTTAACCTAGGACCTCCAGCAACAATGGTGAGACACCTAGTTGCTCATGAAGAATTCTTGTCCTCAATGTCACAGATTTCGATATTGAGGAATATTCAACTTTTAGCTTCATAGGGCACAGATCATCCATCACTTCCATCCTGCGTCATTTCGGTTATTCGAAAGTAAATCATCATACTTAATCATCTAGGCCAATGTTATTCCATTCTTCTTTCCTTCAAATCATACCCAAGGATCATACATCCTTTCTTATGATTATTAGCCCTGCACAAATTCATCAGGTTCTTCTCTTTCATTAGTGACATGGGCTTCTTCCTTTTTCCTGTTCTCCTTTCCAAATTTAGGACAATCTCTTTTATAATTCCCAAGCTGATTGCATTCAAAGCATCGTACATTTTCCATATTTATTCTTTTACTTTGAGGGCCAAATTTTCTGAATCTTCCTTTCTTCCTGTATGAGGCTGCAAAGGCATGATTTTCTTCACTTGGTTGTGTATCAGCTTTGGCCTTTAGTCTTGTTTCTTATATTTTACATAGAGACCATAAATCATAGAATGGGGTGGCTTATTTCTTCCCATATAGGCACGAAGTGAAGTTTCCCCATTCCTTTGGTAGAGTATTCAACACCACTGTAGTCATCTCAGTGTCAGACATTACTTCTCCTAGTTCTTGTAGTTTATCTCTTATTTCATAAATCCTCATAAAGTATGGAGTGATTCATGCTTCCCTTGATAATTTCATTTTGTATAGTTCTTGTCTCAGAGAGATTGTTTCTCCTATAGTACTCGCATAGAATAGCTCCACCAATTTCTCATATATTTGTTTTGCAGTCTTTAGTTTTGATACATAGGGAATGATAGAGTCTTTAATGGATTATATGAGAATCCTTTGGGCTCTAATTTCTCCCTTAATGTACTTGGAATGGGCTGGAGCATCTTCCTTTTGGGGGTTGAGCAATAGATCCTTCAATATAGTTCATTACTTCGTCTTCAATTAAATTCAAGTTTGTCATTTTCTTCCATGCACTAAAGCTTGATGACCCAACCAACTTGTTGCTTTCTTTACAATAAGGCATCTTGACAGATAGGTTCATGAATACTTACTTGAGTAGATTGGCTTGCATATTCCTTGATGATGATTGACAATGAATTCAAGGGTTTCCTTTCTTCAATGTTGGTGTACTTGACCCATTGATTATAAAGAATATCTTTAGAAGTTGAGGTTCTCTTCACACAATGTCTTGAATGCAAATCTTTGATTGCAAAGGTTATTTTCTTGAATGAGTTGATCTTTTGAATGAGATAGGAGATCTCACTTGAAGTAGCTAGATAATATTCCTTGCAAACTGATTTTACTTTCCAACCCAAACTTGATCTTAGCTTTGATTCCATGTTGAGAATTTGGAGGGTTGTAGGTTACTAAAAATTCTCTTCTTGATAATTACTTGTGACCTTAGTTGTGGTACTTATGTCTTCTCTTCTTTTAGTTTAGTTAATATTTCATCAATTCAATTATCAAAAGGCACAAGACACAAAATTTAGGCTCCTAGGGCCAGGGAAAAACCTCTCCCTCTTGGAAGGAAAACCCGCAAATAATTATTCTTATAAATATTTGAATGACAAGTACCATGACCCAGACTTAAACCCTTAACCTAGATGAGCTTCCAAGTCCTTGATCTTCACCTTGCATATGCTTGTAGTTGAATTGTTTGAATAGTAGGAAGGTAAATCTTAGATTTACCTTCCGCACTATTACTGCCTCTTTCACCTTTTGATCACTGTCTGCTCCTTCACTTATTCACATTCATGTGTTGCTCTTCTACACTACCCTTCATGCACTTATACATATGCTGCTTTTTCTGCACTGACATAGTCTCATTTTATCCGCAATTGATCCTAATATTTAATCTGCAAATATTCTGAGATTGATCCGCACCTCTTGCTGCTACTTATCCGCACTTATGTGCTTCCTATGTCTACAATGTGATCTTCTTGTTATCCATAGTGTAGTCTTATATATACGCACTTGAATTACAGAGTCATCTATAACCCTTAACTCCTGTCTTCTATCCATAATCTTTGTGGTAAAGTCAGCGTTATCTGCAATGTAATCTCAGATGCTCACAATTATTTTCTGGTAGGTGCTTACTATAGGTTCATATATATATATATATATATATATATATATATATATATATATATATATATATATATAGATAGATAGATAGATAGATAGATAGATAGATAGAGAGAGAGAGAGAGAGAGAGAGAGAGAGAGAGAGAGAGAGAGAGAGAGAGAGAAATTAATTTGCATACCTTTTACAATACCATCCACAGACTTATCTTAGAATTTTTTGCATTTATCTCAGAGGAATCTGCAATTCCTTGTTATCAAATGACCCGTAGAGCAACTTATATATGTAGATGTATGCTTCCTGTTTTTAGGTCGACTCACCAATTTGTCTTTAGGCCGACTTGTCCACAGTATGAAGGCTGACATTAATGCTGTAGATAGGCCGACTTCATCATTTTATTCTAGCATTGAGAAAGAGATATTGTATTTCATTCTTCCACAAGGTATCTAACAAGATCTTGGAACAATCTACTGAAGACTAGGTTCTCCATTTACATGACACTAATTATACTTATAAAAAAACCCTAAATAGACATCAAGAAGAAGTCTATTAACCTATAATAAAAATTATTTCTCATGAAACCCATGAAGCAAGTACAACAAATTACAATTTATGATCTTTGTCTTGTAAATACATAATTACATAGTCAACATGAAAACCGACCTTGTTACACTTTTCAACAATTAGTTTACTCCCATTGGTTACACATTTGAAGTTAATTTCAAATTATTTTTAGTGGGTATCTTTCAAGCATGCCTATAGGGAGCTTAATGTTCAAGCTCACGCCCTTTCTAACCATGGTTTATATTTGACGTGAAAATAGGTCATTGAACATGAATATTAGGAGGGGCATTCGGTCTTCTATGAGTCCACTAAGCTTATGAGCTTTAATTATTTTTCTTTGGGTGGGTTTCAATGCTATTTTCTTGATAGGATTTGATTTGATTATTTTGATAGGTGTTTTGATTAAATCTAATAAGTTTTTTTGGCATGTCAATTTCAAGAACATCTCTATAAAAAGTAGTGGGTAGAATTATAGGTAGTTCAATTATATGTGTAAATAGTACCACAAAATTTTCCAATTGTGCATCATGCACTATGTGGAATGCGTTTTTAATTATGATGATGAAAAGTACTTTTTTTCTTATAGAAAAAAAGAAAATAAATGGAAATTAAATTAGCAAAAAAATAAATATTAACCATAAATGAAGTACAATTTATGGATATTTTAAAATATATTGTATTAACAAATTCTACACATTTCTAATCTAGAAATCCTCAACAATATAAATACTTGTGGAAGTCTCCTATCACTTAAAAAATATTATTATCGAAATTTATACAAAATATAATTTTGATTTTTTTAGTATCATATTGAAGTTTTAGATGTAAGTTTTATTTTAAAGAAATAGTTGTATTCTCTTTAAAAAAATAATAAAAATGGTGTTAATAGCATCTTGAGATATTGATAATTTCTAATATGAAAGATTCCAATCTACTATGTAAAGTATTTATTTTATTATTATATTAATTTTTCCTATTGATACAAACATCATTGAGTTTATTGGTATATTGATTAGAACACTTAAATTTCAAATTAACCTTAGAACACTTAATACCATCTTGAGATATTGATAATTTCTAATATAAAAGATTCCAATCTATTATGTAAAGTATTTATTTTATTATTATATTAATTTGTACTATTGAAACAAACATCATTGAGTATATTGGTATATTGATTAGAACAATTAAATTTCAAATTAACCTTATATAGTAACCAAATTTGACTAGAAAAAACAACTATTATTCTATCACTTTCTTCTTTTAGATTCCCTTTTTTGGGTTTTTTTTCCTTGGCTTCATTTTTCATGTAATAGGGTGTAGATAAGAGTATCTTTAAAGAGCCTAACATATGTAACATATGCATGAATTTAGACATTATTATTTCGATTATCTAGAGCCTAAGTATCCTCAGCCTTTTGTTGATATTTTTCCACTCTTTCATTTTATTTCTTCCCAAATACTTCTTTCTTCCATGTTTAAAATGTTTAATACCTCCTCTATTAGCTCTTTTTTGATACAATCTTCATTTAGAACCTAAATTTTTTTGGGTCGATTTAGTGATGAGGGAATTGATTATATTAGGAAAATTAAATGAGGATTATGAAAACTATCGGTTAACTTTTTCCCTTGGATATTGATGAGAAATCAAGATTGATTAAATATATTGTTTGGAATCCATATTTTTTTTGGTAGAAAATTAGAGGAATTAGCTTGCAAGGTATGATTTTTAATATAGGGAGTTTGGAGAATTGGGAGCTAAGAAATTTAGAAGCCATTTTGAGGCATTAAATAATTTTGTTTATGTCCAAAAACACTCCCTTGTGCTAGAGTTATAGCTACACTCAACCTTTCCAAGAATGCAATAATTGTGTCAATCTAAAATTATATGCACTAAAAATTTTAGGAGTTAATATTAGCACTTGGGCTTTTCCATATTTTTTCCAATAAAAAATTCTGCAATTTCTATTTTTTTCTAAAAATCATTCACCTACTTTTATAGTATAAATTTATTTTACCTTAAAAATTGCCAAAATTTTATATAGACTAATATAAAATCATTAGAAATATACATGTTTTTACAAAAAAAGACCACACATTTACAATTTGCATATTAGGGAGTAGTAAGATTCGCCAAAATTTCTAAAATTTAATATAAACTCTCATCCTTAATTTTTTTTTGCAAAAGTTATGGCTCAAGTTGACGTACCATGTTGACCACCATGGTAATAGAGGATGACATGTTAGCCCTTATTACTCATACATATTGAGTTATACATATGTAAATTTAGAAAAAGACTCTAAAAGGTTCAAACACATAACTCTATTTGAGAAGTTAATTAAACATTACCCTTACTTTTGGTATATGACTATGTCAAATACCAAACTACTAAAAGAAAAAGATTCTATGATGTAAAATTTCTCTCAACTTATTAAATTAAAATAAAATAAAATATCACATAATAACTAGAAAAAACTCTAAACACAAAAACTTTAAACTCCAATTTAAGTGCATTGAAAACCTATAGTTAATTAATTAATAATTAACTAATAACTAAATTTATTTTTAAGAATGTGCTCACCAAATAACATTCCAATTATCACTAAGTGACAAAGTTAATAATAAATGGCAAAGTTAATGGTTTAATGCACCTCTTAAATGTTTAAGAACTAAATTTAACTTACCTTAAGTATTTGACTTCTCAAGAGAATTCACTGTTGGGGCTCTTGATGAAGACCTGTGAATAAACTTCTAGAAAGGACGATAACTCTTAAAAATTTGATGTAGTGGATGGTATTCAGAAATTAAATATCCTAATTCGACATATACCTGAGATGAATATTCAACGACATGTTATTATTCTCATTGGCTTTTCATTCCTATGACAAGCAATCAAGAAAATGGTATGGTATAATTGAATGCAAAATCACAATGTCTAGAAAATATATTGTTTTTGTGTTGACATGCTTTAGCTGCACTCTTACGAAGGAATGATCAATTTTCCTACATATTTCATCAATCGATGCAAAAGATGACTTGTAAATATTGTAAGGGAAACTAAATAAGTGTTACATCGTTTGTCCCAATTATCCTGCAGGTCAAGTAAAATGTACGTTTTTCACATGGATTATATTATTATGGAGAGTTCATATGCTTGGGTTAAGTTTATAAACATGACAGAAGATATTTTTTATAAGAGTTGATGGGACGTTACACATGGTGACGGGATCATTCCTGTGATACCCTAATTATGTTAAAATTAATATTAAGCTTGAAATATAAATTCATGATCTCACAATCACTTGGTATAAATCTAGACTAGTAAATCTAATTACTCCAATAAGATCTGCTCAACAGGGCAATGTATGGATCACGTTCTACAAAATTACAAGTGATAAAGTCTACGGTACCCAAAGGCATTCCAGGTTATTAGGGTTTGAAAGATGCTCTGGACCCTGACCTGACTTTCCCATCATCTTGACCAATCCTGCTTACCCTTCAATCAGTGTAAGCCAGAATAATTCAACACACTGTTCGCTACTACAGGAAACGAATTTTTATTTTAGTGTATGTATAGCTGTCTATGGACAATGGAGTGTGCCTTTCATTTTCAAAGATGTATACATGGCACCCGTGAAACCGTAAACAACTCTGATTCAGCTGGGATCATCCAGCGCTAGATTCATAGCGAGAAATCAGACCCATAGGATATCCAGAAGAGAATAACACGACACGGATATCCTGTCAGACTTCTCTTTGTTTTGGATTGCAATGGCGAAGTGGGTGTTCTTATTATTTCGTTGAATCAGCTGCGAGGAACAGCAAAACCTAAAGGAAAATCTGGGCCCATAGAATGCTTCCAGAAGTATCGAAATACTTGAGTTTAACTACAAGAGTTGGTACGGCTCTGACCTACATGAAGAAATGAAGAGCAGTCTTAGATGGATTGGACTGCAAACAAGGAATGTTAAGCAGAACCAAAATGCGTAGAGAGCTTGAACAAAAGTATGAAGGTGCTCTAATTTTGGCCAAGATAGACAATTGTCTCGAGTAACGGTAAGGATTTGAATTCCACATTAAGCATAGCTTATAATTTACTGGTACTCTAGTTCAGTCCTTCAAGGTTTTTCATAGTCCCCAGCTGCCTAAATGAAAATCAAACGAACCACTTTAGGTAAATGAATACATAGAAGAAATCTAAGCCAATCAGTTAGAGGAAAAGTTGAGCTTATCATCAAATTAGTGAGCGTTAAAGTTGTAAATTCTTTCTTTTGTACAGTATATTTAGTAAATATCATCCAAACACTTGTGAGAACCATCCATTCAAACATGTTTTCACATATTCAAACTGAAAATATTCTTTAATTCATATATAGTTTTAATTGGTATATTTTTTAGTTCATATTTAGTTTTAATGGGTATATTTTTTAGTTCCTATTTAGTTTTAATTGGCATATTATTTAGTTGAACTGAAGTAGATGGTAGATTTTAAGAATATTTAAGAATATGATGGATTGAGCAAAGTGAATTGTTTGACATTGCTTTTGGATTTCAATTGGATAATATTATGACATTGTTTTTTGTTCTTCAAAATAATTTCTATCTTATATTAGGATCACAGAACAAGAGAGAAGTGGACCTGATATCTATAAATACAGCTGTATTGTTCCTTATAACCACTAACACAAATTAACATGGAGCTTTTTCACCTTTAAATATAGACTACATTAAAAATAATACCATCAACAAAACCATGGAAATAGGTTTGCTGCATCCATCACTATCCTTCATTATGATTTCGGTATTTCATCATTTCGTGAGTTTTCAGTCCTCAAGTTCTCACTGAATCCGAATTTATTTGTTCCTTTCTTTCACAGGGAGAAAAGATAAAAGCGTTATCTGACCTGAGGACATCAAGCTCACTTTTCTCTGGATCGCTGGCTATCTGGGCAAACATTGGAGCACTTTCATACTTTCATTGAAGCTTTGCAGCCGATTTCATCTATGACAGCCTCTTCATTTGTTCATGTAGCTAAGAGCTGAACCGGCTCTTGCAGAAAAACTTAGGTATGCTGATACTCCTGGAAGCGTTCTATGGACGCAGGGTTTTCTTTAGGTTTTGTTGTTCCGTGGGGCCGATTCAACAAATGATAGGAACACCCAGTTAGCCCTTGCAATCCAAAACCAAGGGAAACCAGATAGTGTTGAATTTTAGTGCGTTGTCATTATTTGTCGCCATGAATACACATTCTGGTTGATACTGGCTACGACCCACTCCTTTAGGGTTTGACACTAGTTGCATGTATTCTTCACAGAAAAAGGAAAGTTTACTCCATTGCGAGAAGGTGATAAGACAGGGTTACAGAGTATCTTTAGTATCTTCGATCAGGGTTACAGAGTCCTTAAGCTCTTTGGTTATCCTTGACTTTGACACTTTGCTAATTAATTTCCGTCAATGACCGATCGCCTTCCGTATATACTTCGAACAAAGAAATTTTGACGCCAGTGAACAAACCTTATTAAAATATTGCTTCTCACTCTTTTAGTCTTTAGTTATATTGATTCTCACTCTTTTAATATTTAGTTAAAAAGTTAGGAATGTTACTTTAGAATTAAAATTTTCCATGTTAATATTATTAAATAATATATTATAACTACTAATTAGTATCTTATGTACTTTCTATTTGGTGTTGAAGGAATATAATTCATGGAAGTTATGAAAAAAAACAGTATGAATTTTATGATATTTTATCTTTTAAAATAAATCTGAAGGTAAAAATGAATCTATTTTACTATACCATGAAATTGAAAATGAATATATATTAGTATACATTCCATAATTTAGATAGATAGATAATTTAGCAAAAAAAATTATTATAAAAATTGAATTTTTTTATGCTTTTGTTTTTTTAAGATTTGTAGGATTATTTCTTTTATGATTTTGCAAAAATATGTAGGTTACATCCATATATTAAATGGTTAGGTGGTCTTAACTTGCTTTGAATGTAAGCCATTGAATTGCATGATAAACCATCTAGAAACAAAATAGAATAGTTCTATCCATTTATGCTAAAAAGGTGTGATTGTCCTTATACTCCCTAACATTTAGATATCTATAAACATAGTGAAAGTACTCAAAAGACAAAAAACTCCTGAATTCACTAATAATTAAAAAAGAGGTGATACACGAGACTCCTCATCGTGAGCTGAGTCAACCGTGGTCGGATCCTTTGCACTTCACCCCAAAAGTTCAAATTGCGGAATTCATGGCATATGCTTTTCTATGCAGCTTAGGTAGTTGTTTTGCTTCTGTAGCAGGAATTTGATTTGCTGAAAATCCTGGCTATAATCTGGGAAAGCCTGAACATTCATGGTCAAGTGTGAAGAAATATGCTCCAGGGCTTTAATAAGGAGGCTCTTAATTAGTCAATACAAATGAACAATTTTTTTACGCTGAGAAGTACAACCTCGAGAATGCCCAAAGTCAAGCACCAGGGTTTGCGAGTCATCCAAGTCAATATTCAGTGATTCAACTTTCTCGTTTGACTCCGCTTCCCATTGAGCTTTGCGATGACGAACCGGGGCAAAGCCCGTATGGTATGCAGTGATTGCTTCATCCATGATATGGGTGGTGGATTTACGCCCATGGGTTTTACCAGTGGAGGTGTTGGGTGTATTAGATGTTTTGGTATCTTTGGTCTGCTTTCTGAGACGAGAAGAACCCTGGGTGGTCTTTCCTTTCTTGGAAGCAAACGTGAGCCTTTGTATTAGAATTGTGGAACAAACAAAACAAACTCAAACCAACAGATTTAAAACTGGAATTTCAACCTAAGGCAAGCCGAAACCCAGGAGCAGAGTGCTTTGAGGGGTCACACCTAACTAGGGGACCTATCAAGGTAATCAAGTGTGAGAGACACAACCCATACAAAACCCAATTGCATCTCTTTTTGCATCCCATGGACCTGAAATAGAAGTTTTCCCAAGGCCAATAAACTTGAGTCCGACTATAATCAAAACAATAGAGGGTATAATTAAAAACCAAACCATTTCCATGTCGAGACCTTGAGAATTCAAGGCCATGACCATAAATTTCTAAATAAATACTAAAGCTAGTGCACCAATAATAGAAACAAAGAGACTAGGAGCGGCCCATAGGTCTTACCAAAAAATACCCATGTGAGCCAACATAAATCCAAATAACACAAACACTAGAATATGAAAAAAATGCATCCTTCAAACAATTTTGAAACAACATTAATGAATTCCAGGGAATATGCTTTCTAGACCAGCCTATTCGATGTACATCCCTTCTTCCAAGAACCCTGTAGACAAGTATGACGAGCCATGACAAAGAAATATATGATCAGACTGAGAACATACCCGAAACAGACGACCTAAACCCACTGTAAATGAACAAGATCCCCATGAAATACCTCCAGAAAGTCCTTCCATAGGCTTATAAGTTGCTCAACTCTAATGTTATGGCAAACTAAATCACAAAGAGAGGACTTTCCAAGTTTACCAATGAACCTCCTAATATAGATGTTTCCACCTTCCTTAATGGCATTCATTGCAATCATGCGAACAACCACCACTCCATGTGCTTTGTGCATGTGGAGGGTTTTGGAGGGTCGCCTTGGGATTCAAAGAGCATCCATCAATTGCTGCTATGACCTTTCCCATTCGCATCCCAATCACAGAAATTTTTGTATGGTTATTAATTAAATTTAAATTTAAAATTTTGAAATGATATTAATTATTATTTTAATATTATGGTAAATAATTTATAATTATATATGGGTTCAATAATTTATAACTATTATTTATATTATGTTTTTCACATTTTTATATCTATAAATAAATTTATTTTTAATTGTATATTTATTATTTATTTATTTATTATATTTTCCTAAATATCATGGTTATCAATTTGAAGATATGTATTATGATTTCATGTAATAAATTGCTTATAATTTTATTAATAAAATAAAATTAATTAATTAAATCAAATCAAATATATTTACTATTTTTATTAATTGTTATTTTTTACTGATTTTTTAATGAAATGGACATTATATTCTTTTTATTTTATTATTATTTTATAGTAATTCTACAACTTTTTCCTATATTAAATAGAAATTGAAATTCTTAACACCCATTGATGATGATGATGATGATGATGATGATGATGATGATGATGATGATGATGATGATGATGATGATGATGATGATTACCGTCTATTAAGACCAATGCAGTCTATCGGACCTGAGGAGAAAGAACCTAAGTTTGATTCTTCAAAATTTTGTTTTTATGGTCAAAGAGAAGAGAAATAAGTGCTCCAAGATCGCTATAAGTGGGTTGGCTTAATAGGTCAACAACATTGGAAGTGTGGTAGATGGTAGAGAACTAAGAGCGAATGTGAGTAAGAACCAAACAGTCTAAAAGGAGGTGTTTTTCATCTTCCACCTACTTAGAATCACAAATCTCACATAATCTATCATTCTAAGGGGTCTTGGGAATAGACCACCACCCGGTCTCACTCCGAAGCTCATGGGAATTAGTTCTTATCTTAGAGATGTTCATTTTTTTCTTATTGTTGGACAACATCAAAAGATAATTCTAATTATCAATGGTGGGGTTGATCACTTCATTATAGTATCTTAGCTTCCTTTTACCCTCCACCTCATGATCTTCCCACAACTTGTCCTTAAATTTGGAGGTGATAGTATTTTTGTATTATCTTTGCTTCCCATATTGAGCTCCTCCTTAATTCCCAAATGGTTGAGCCAAGACTGGGCATCCTTATGCCACCCGTGCTTGAGGCGAAGGTGATAGTTTTGACTATAGTTAGAAGAAATTTTAGGGAGTGACACAGATTTATGTAGGAACGCAACATAGTACACATGTAACCATAAATAGAAAGATGTAATGGAAATGAAACTTCATTTCATTACTATCAAAAAACTGAAATTTGCTTACAGACATAATAGAAATAAACTAGCTAGCATGCTGGTAGATTATCTCTTAGAAGAGATGTGGCGGCTACAGGCCTCTGAACTAAGTTACAATGAGGCTCGAGGGCTTATTTATTATTTCGAAACAATATAAAACCCTAAACATCCAAAACACTAACCCTAGGAGATGAAACGCCAAAACTATGGGCCCCATTTGGTTAAATTGGTGTTTCAACTTCCCAGGGACGTAACTTTGGCATACGATCTCCATTTGGCATGCACTATACGTCGTAAGAAATATCTATCCGAGGAATATAATTTTTGATATGAGCAACATCGGTCCATGGACCCATGTTTCTCTCAATTTTCCCAAAAAACGTCGTTTAGGGCCTCAAAACAGCTCCAGAAGTTCAGGACCCAAAAAACTACTAAAAATAGTAATTTGTGTCGAAACTGAAAAACTGAAAGAGACAATGGTGGGGCCCCAAGTGGAATAGGCAGGTGGCCACCAATATCCACCTAGATCAAGGAGCCTTTTTGATTCCATGTTGTCAAGCTTCTTCTTATAGATGAGATATCTAAACATAGTCGTACTTTCAATGGGGGACAAACCAGATTTGATGAAGAGGATAGGATAGAGAGTATTTCCTTTGATCTTAAGGTTGTAGGTTATGAATTACTTTTGAATCATCTCAATATTCCTCCATGAATCTCTGGATATACTGAAACCCCAAAATTCACATCCGTATAAGAGAGGTGACAAGGGTCTCAAAGAAGAACCTCTTTTTACTCCAAATGTAAATATCAACTGACTTACAATTGTTTTCAAGCTCATAATAAGCTTTCCATCCCCCAATAATCCTTTTCTCGATGTTATAATTCCAGTTGAGATGATGAGGGAAGTCAATGCCCAAATACTTATAAGAAGAAACTTGCTCTAAGCACTACTTATTATTCATGAAACTACCATGAGTGATCTTTTTGGATTTAATTATCATGACTTTAGTCATGTCGATATTAACTGTCATACCCATCTTAGAGAAATATTCATGAAGAATATAACACATACTTTGAAAATAAAATTTAATATTTATATAAATAATATGTTAATAAAATTTAATATTTATATAAATATTATGTTACTAAAAATTAATATTTATATAAATATTATATTATAAGTGGAATTTTTTTTTTTTTTTAATATTATAAATTTATTTTCAAATATGTTTTAAATATTATTCATTTTTATAAGATATATAAAATATTAATTTTATTTTAATAACTAATTATTATTTTTTAAAATATATATATATTTTTTATAATAAATAGATATTAATAAATTTATTAAATTATATATATATATATATATATGAAAATTCAATTTTCCTATTTCAATTGCACCCAAACACACCCCAAAAACACTAAAGTTTTATTAGTAATTCCTATGACCTTTATTATACGCATACTTAAAGAGATGGCACATGACATATGTCTACCTAGGAGTTCCATATAATAGTTACATAAGTTGTTTTATGTACATTACATGAGTTGTAAGAAGAAAATCTCACTTCGATGTATGGGAATATATATATATATATATATATATATATATATATATATATATATATAAGAATTTAGGTTGGTTATATATTTATTTATTTAAAATTATAGTTTTAGGTGTAAACATAGATAAATGAAAAAATAAAAGTCATATAAATGGTATCTTTTATATTGGGAAGATATCCAATTTAAACTGGAATATTTTGAATTAAAAAATTAATATATATGAAATTATTTTTATTTATAAAATGGTAAGTTTATGAATCATTTATATGATTAATAAGAATTAATTTATATGATTAATTTGAGTGCATTTTGTTAGAATTAAAATTATACATATTTATAAACATTATTATTATCAAATCAATTTTTTTTTTTTTTTTAAATGAATTGATTTACGATGATTAATGTGTTTGAAGGTTTAGTCTTGTAATTGGTTATAAGGCCAAGATTACTATTAATTAAAGATAAAATGTACTTGAATTATTTTAAATAAATTAAATCACAAATTATATATGACAAAATATGTAAACATTAACCTTAATCAATCATACATTTACTCATACATATAAATAATATTCTAAATGTATTATCACTATAACTATTAATCATGTGTTTATGAGTGGGTGGTAGTAGCTAATTGCAATGCACACATACCTGGAGATGAATTGTGCGTATGCAACTTGGAATACACTACCTTGAATTGTGTTATGATTATTTTAGGTGGTAACTAGGCATTGTATGGAGGGTGTGAGTTCATATTGTGCTATTGCATGGGGTTTTAAATGGAGCACAAATAAATTAGGTTTACTAGATATATAATCATAGAGTAGTTGTTATAAGTACACTAATGATTCAATTAGATGATAAATTTAGCTTTACCTACTCTATATGCATTATATTGTTATATGGTTAGTTAACGAATAAGCATGGAATGTTTTTTTTCTCTATATATTGTTTTATAATTTCTAGATAGATCATAGCAAATGGAATTTTAGAATGTATATAAATAATATAAGTAGAAAGGTGTGATTATTAGTTATGTACATAATGCATATGTCATATTTCAAGATTAAGAAAAAACAAACTAATGATTAGGCTATGGATAAGAATTAATGATCTAAGCACATTATATTTATTGAGTGTTTGGATTAATTGCGAGAAGACATAAAAAAATGATGACATAAATAAAGATCACTATGAAGAGAAATGAAAGGAAAAAATCTATATCATTATATAGTTATAATCAATTTTGAGTTTTTGTTTTCTGTTTTGCTTCATAAATATTTTTTTTCTATTAAACTTATACAGGATTACATAATATCAAAATCCTTTTGCTCTAGTCTTGCATACTAGATACTAGTCCACTCGAAAATTTTGATTTCTTTTACCCCAAATGTCCATGTACTAACTCGTTACATACAAAAATATTTACTAACCAAGCCTTCATTATGAAATATAGTATGCCACAGTTTTGATAAATTCCATGTGATGTATAAAAACCATAAGTTAACTGAAACCATCAAGATGACATAGAAATGTGAATAGTTCCTCGAATGGCTGGACTCATTGGAGGTACAAGATTTGGTTTGTTCCAAATTTTCTCCTCAATACTAGTGAGTTCATGTTCTTCCACCCCTTTTGGGGCTTCTCAATATTTGTTAATCATATTGATAAGTCCCAATCTCTTGTCCTCCCATAAGTGAATGTTATAGCTTGCCAAAATATGAAGGTGAATGTCATTACATGCCAAGTTGGGAAGAATATTCACTACCTTATTTCTTGTTCTCTTGATCTCAAAACGAATACTAATTAGAATCATATCAATTAAATGGTTAATATGTGTGCTGTATTTTCTAATCTATAGATGTGGAAATGTTTTTCTAGAGAAGCTCCATTGATAAAATTGTATACTCTTCATATCATCATATAAGAATCACCCTCCACAATCATCCCAGAGATTGGTTGTGATGAGGCGATAACAAGACTAGTCTCTAGAGATATGAATTCAGTTATATTTTTACTTTAATTTCACATGCAATATATGAATATAAACATTATTTTCCCATAGTTTTCATCCAAGATTCATCCAATACCAGCAAAACTTGCAATTCCTTTGGATACCCCATCGAAATTAAGTTTAACAAATATATGGGAAGGAGCACTCTAGGAGGTTGGAGGACTAGAACATGGGGTTTTTGGAGGAAATAGATCAATAGAAAGAGATATAAAAAACAAGATATTACCTAAAATTGTGGTACCCAAATCTTTAACCTCCTAGTCTTACTATCACTAAGGGTGTAGTATTGTTTCATGGGCACTGTAATGTTTTTTCCCATACTACCTCCTGTGATAATGATAAATTATTAAAAATATATTTTTCCTCTCCTTACATATGTTTCATATCAAAAACCTTGGGATGAGGGCCCAAGCACAATTTATAATAGGATTTTTTATCATTAAGGATCTCTAACTTTCAATAATTTCTATGGTTTCATTCATATTCATATTTGACCATCTAAATAAGCTATAGAGTTGAGACCATAGAGTTTCAAAAAAAGTGCATATATTAAGAAAGTGCTCCATATCCTCTGCATCTGATCTATGGAAAAATAGAGTGATGTGCCTTTGAATCCTCTACAAATAATTTTATCCATGCAAGGGAACTTTTATGTACTGACAACCAAAGAAAATGTATAAACTTAGGCCATATTTTCTTAGTTCGGTTGATGAGGAATATTTCATGGCCTGTAGTAATTTGACATGCCTCTTTTATGGTGAAGAAACCCTTTTGGTTATAGCCCCATCAAAATTTTTATTTTCCCTAGAAGAATGGGATCTTTCATTTGTGAATTTATTCCATTAATGTTTTTATATTGGCTTGATCAAGAGTTTGAGCCAAGATTTTCTTATTTTTCCATTATTTCCATGAGGTGCATTCTATTTTCTAGTGCCAATAATATTTTACTATAAAGAGACCTCTATATTTCATAAATGATTCTATAGCAATAAATTCCTCCCTATTTCCAAGATTTGGATACGATTTCCACAAGTTTGTTCAAAACAAGGCATCATCTTCCTCTCAGATTACCTAGAAATAGTGTTGTTGTATGATGAATTTATTAGTGTTATCCAAATTCCATATTGAAGATCCTTGAACAAGGTTTTGAGCTCTCATTTATTGTTTCTATGATTGATAGGGGTTGTATTTCATACTCTAAAGTTTTCTCCAAAATTAGTGGTTGCATTGGATCCTCCTCCATCATAATTTTGTCTCCAAAATGCTATTTATAATTTTTGGGTCACCAAGACCAAAAATTCTTACCATTCTAGGAAGAAATAATGTATCCCAACCTACAAGGACTCATTTTCTTTCCCACATAGCCCCTCCCTATATAATAGATAATCTTTATGGATATGAGGATTCCTTTGGGAACCACCAACATAGAGAGAAGATACATCCAAAGAGATTGTAAGACTCATTTTTAACAATACTAACCTGCTAGTGATATTTAGAGATATGAAGGTCTAAAAATCCGATTTTTGCATATTTTTTGGACTAATTCCTTCCATTGAATAATTTTAAGTGGGTTTTCCACCAAAATTTCCCTTGGATATTAGCTAGGGAGAGAATTGTGCTAAAAACCCAACAAACTCTCTAGGTGCCCCTTCATTACTGAGTTATCATTAAATAAATATTTAATTTAATATTTATGTGCATTAATGGATTTCCTTGAGGCCCTATGAGGTTCTATAAGATCTATTTTAAAACTATATATTCTCTTACTATAGGAATTCCCATTAGAATTGTATCATAAATAAACTATTTATGGGAGATGGGAAGATCATCACCATAGAGTCTTAACACTTTCATCTTCCCCTATTCTTCTACTACATTTATGGTGTTTCCCAACCATTCTATAGTAAAAATAAACAATAATTTTGAGAGAGGGTCGCTCTATTGAATTCCACATGAAGATTTCAATGTCAAGAAAAGGGATTGAAACCAAAGTTCCTACCAAGTTAATCCAACTACTTGAAATATTGTGAGAATATTGAAGATATAAACCCAACTAAGTCCATTGAATACCTTAGAAACATAAAGCTTAATTAGCGTTCCTTCACTTTTATATATTTTCAATGAATGAAATACCTCATGAGATACTACTATTCCATCCAAGATCTATCTACCCTCCACATAACTAATTTTCTTCATTGAAATTAGATCTGGAAGGAGCAACTTTAGATGAATTGCAATGAATTTCAAAATAATATTATTATAAAATTACATAAAGTTATTGGTGTAAATCTACAAGGGTCCTAGGTCGTATTAAACTTGGGTATTATGTTAATAGTGTGGAATTCAATGTTGGAGATAAAGAGCATCTACTTGCAACTAGTAATGAATTTATTCACAAAGGAAGTTCCAACAAGCCTAGAAAAAATATATGGTGAACCTATTCATACCCATTTGTTTATTTTTTTTAGCATGGACATAAAATACCTCTCTCATTAACGAAACATTATGATCTAGCTGAACTAGCATTGGGGTGTTTTCCATGATCTTCTGAACTTGTCTCCATTGAATTTTACTTCGTTCAACTAAAATTGGTTCATAAAATCTAACCGATTCCTGATCCATCTCATTCTCATCTATGAGTTTGATTCCTAGTTCATATTTGAGCAAAACTATCATGTCATGATATCTATTTTTGATCATCAATTTATGAAAAATAAATTCTTATCTCCTTTAAGATAATGGATTCTTCAATTTTTCTTTATTAATATTTTGTCCTAATTCCTTATATCTTATATTTTTGTGAGTATTTCTCCTTATTTTACAAGGATATCCTCAATTCTTTCCTCTAGAATATTTCTTGTTCAATGGCTTGAACCTATACCTCCAATTCTTGCTTTGCTTGAAACATTTCCAAAATCCTCTTTTCTACACTTTTTTAATTTTTAATTAATAATCTTAAGCTTTTATTGAAACTTGGATATATTAGAGGGACCCTAGACATAAATCCCTTCCTAGCATGCCTTTTCATTCTCAAGGAAGGATGGATACTTAAGCTAGAAACTCTCAAATATTAAATTATTATTTTTAGGAGAAAAATTGATACCTATTTGTATTTGATACCTATTCAAATTTTTTCATATTAATATTATTTTTGAACTTTTTTTTATTTCTTCTCTAGAGTTCAGATGATCTAAGTTGGTTTTCTTATTAATCATAATTAATTATAATTGTAATAATAAGTATGATTTTTAGGAGAAAAATTGATACCTGTTTGGATTTTTTCATATTAATATGATTTTCGAACATTTTTTCTTTCTTCTATGAGTTCAGATGATCTAGGTTGGTTTTATTATTAATCATATTAATTATAATTATATAATGATTATGATTTTTTTTTCTATTTTATGTAATTTTACCAAGTTAAAATGTGATAATTCTTGGTAGTAGTCATATGGTTGTCCCAATTATTAAGATGTGTATGTCTAATCATATTTAAGTATTATTTTTAAAAGAGCTCACATGTCAAATTTTACAAATTTTTACACCACTACAATGTGGTATTCATGATAATTTGCTGATGGTATTGTACCAATATCCATTTAGAGGTTAATAATATCCATGGTAAAATGGGAATGAAATTCATGGTTAAGAATGTTGTTATAATGTAAGTATTAGATTTCTATGTGCTTATTAATTAAATTTAAATATGGTGGAAAAATTATAATTTTCTTTTATCTAAATTTTTTCTTAATTTAATTAATAAAATCAAAAAAAAAAAAAATGAATTTAAAAATGTTTACATGTAACCTCTAACACCTAAAACTTACACATCTAAACACAAAATTGGATTTTTTTAATTTTTTTTTAATACCATATTAAAGTTTTATATATATATTTTTTATTTTGAGGTAATAGTTATATTTTCATAAAAAAGAAAAAAAAATGAAGTTAATACCATTTTAACACCTTATTAATATGTAATATGAATGAGCAAGATTCCAATTTCTTATTATCTAATAATATGGAATATAAGTTTTCTTATTATCTATTTTTTTTAATATTAGTATCATATAGTATATTGGTTAGTATTAGAAAAATTAAATTTCAAATAATCTTATATAGAGTAGCTAAATTTGGCTTGAAAAAAACACTATGGTTCTATCACTTTTTTTCTTTTAACCTTTTTTTAAGACCCTTTTTTGCATGTTATAACTTGTAGAGAAAAAAGTCTCTTTGAAGATACAAATATATGCAAGCTATTACTTTTTTCAATATCATTTTCCTTTAGAAACTAAATTTTTTTTGCTTGGATTAAGGATGAGAGACTTAATAATATAAAAAAAGTCTTATAAAACTTAGATAGGATTATGAAAACTATGAGATATTTTTTTTCTCTTTTTTACTTTGATTTAACTTAGTTCAAATCACTTTTACCTTTATATATAGATGAGGGTTAAAGATTGAGTAAAATAGAAGAAATAAATTTTTTTTAACCTAGTGAATTTGGAGAATTAAGGGAATTGAGATCATTGAGTGGAGGATAAAAGAGACTTTATTCTATTATTTTTCCATAGAGAAGTTTAGTTTTCTCTGAAATTGAGAGATCTAAGGTGCAGTCGCAATAACAAAGAAATGCATTCACTCCATTTGGATGAAGAAGAAAGATGCAATGGTTCAAACTGGATTTACATAATGCATAAACTAGATTTTTTATAGAATGATTTTTACCAAGATTGGGTTATCCCTAAACAATGTTGACTAGATTATAGTGTGTATAATCTAGTTTAACTATGAAGTCCTAATTACTGGGGTTCCTTCGAACTTATTTCGAGCTTTTAGACTAGTATTCTACAAAAATTTATAGTGTGTATAATCTAGTTTAACTATGAAGTCCTAATTACTGGGGTTCCTTCGAACTTATTTCGAGCTTTTAGACTAGCATTCTACAAAAATTCTCATTATCTATTTTAGAACCTGTATCCAGACTCAACAACAAAAAGACATTGTATAAGTATATGTAGAACATTCTCTTGGGAGTCCCTGCAGAAAATACACCAACCTTGACCATTGATTTCTCTTTTAAGAAAGTTGTGCCATGTGAGAATGTTGTTTTTTCATGCAAACAATCGAAAAATAATAACCTTCATATAAATTTTCCAATGCCACACCACCATGTACGAACATTAATTCACAATACCTTGCATAGAACCAGAGATGTATTTGAGACCACAACATTTCAGGTTGGGTCTTCCGTTAGCTAGAAATATGTTTTAAATGGTGGTTTAGTAGGTGTTGAAAGCATAAAACTTTACCATTGTTCATCACCTAGAAATTATGGCAGGAGAAGAATACAAATATATTTGAAGGATGCCCTATAGACATTGTTCAAATTCGCAATAATATACGTGCATGTTTCGATGAAGGAAATCTTATGAAAAAAAAATGTTAAAGTTTCCCAAAAATCTTATGAATTTCCATCACGTGGTGTTCCCACGAGGATATTTTGAGAGTGCTACCCAACATGGGTGATGTGGTTGCACGATTATGTTCAAATTCATGATATATTGGTTTGGTGGCAGTAGCACAAACATTGGAGCTGAAATCTTTTAGGAAAATCAGATTTCAATCTATGGTGAATGTAAGTCATTATGAAATTGTATATAGAAAAGGAAAACTTTCTTCGCTCTAGGTGCTCTGCATTGAAATATAAAAACAAATTTTACATTATTGTGAACATGTTTAAGAGGAGTTAAAAGTCATCACAAATTTGTTGTTAAAGAAAAGTTTATTTGCTGCTTAGGAATTAGGAAATTCAAAATGAAGGTTGATCTCATTTATATTGAACTATTTCTTACTGTTATGGTAGTTTTTCCTTAATATTATTTTTTTCAAATACACTTGCAGAAGTGAGATTATGATGTTATTTTTGATGGCTCTGCAAGAATTGGATATGATGAGTTTTTTTATTTTTTATGTAATGGACTTTTTCATATTAATATGATTTTCCAATTTTTTTTCTTTTTTTTTTTTAGAGTTAATATGGATCTAGGTTGGTTTTATTATTAATCATAATATACTATAATTATTATCATAGTTGTGATTTTTTATTTTTTTTCTATTTTATAATTTTACCAAGTTAAAATATGTTACTGTTTGGCACTAGTCATATGTTTGTCCCAATTATTAAGCATTGTATGTCTAACCATGTCTAAGTATTATTTTTAATGGAGTTCACATGTAAATTTTTACTAATTTTTACACCACTACAATGTGGTATTAATAATTGGTTGATGGTATTGTACCAAAACCCATTTAGAAGTTAATAATATCCATAGTAAAATGGGGATGAAATTCATGGTTAAGAATCTTGTTATAATGTAAGTATTGAATTTTTATGTGCTTACTAATTAAATTTAGATATGGTGGCAAAATTATAAATTTCTTTTATCTAATTTTTTTCTTAATTTTATTAATAAAATGAAAATTAAAATACAAAATAAATAAATTTAAAAGTGTTTACATGTAACCTCCTACCCATCTCTCTAGTGAAAAAATTAGATTTTTCTTTTTTCTAATACCATATTGAAGTTTTATATGTTAATTTTTTTTTAAGTAATAGTTGTATTTTCCATTAAAAACTAAAAAAATAAATAAATTAAAAATGAAATTAATACCATTTTGTAATATGAATGAGCAAGATTACAATTATATTTTTTCCTATTATCTAATTTTTTTTAATATTAGTATCATTTAGTATATTGGTTAGTACTAGAACAATTAAATTTAAAAAAATAATTATATAGAATAGTTAAATTTGATTGGAAAAAAACTATGATTCTATTATTTATTTTTTAACTTTCTTTTTTTTCCTTTCTTTCTCTTTTTTTTTTGTGTTATAGCATGTAGAAAATAGTCTCTTTAAAAATATAAATATATACAATAACGTAGCTATTATCTTTTTTTCAATATCATTTTCATTTAGAAACTAAAATTGTTTGGCTTTGGTTAAGGATGAGAGACTTAATGATATAAGAAAAGTCTTATAAAGCTTAAATATGATTATGAAAACTAATCATATAATCCTGTCAAATTAATCTTCCATATTAATAATTAAAGAAAATCATAAACATATAATAATTTTAAACTCCATTTTAAAATAATTAAAATTATAATAAATAAATACAAAATTTAATAATTAATTAACACCTCTTAAATTTCTAATGACTAAATTAAATTTTAAAATATACTCACCAAATCAACATTCCAATTATCTAATGTGTCAATGACAAAGTTAATATGAACAAATTGCAAAGTTAATGGTTTACTACACCTCTTGAATGTTTAACAATCAGATTTAGCTTAACTAAAATATTTGACATCTTCAATGTTTTTATGATTTTTTTATGCATCATTGTTTTCCCTGCATGTGAATAACTCTAGCCGTAGACCCGTGAATTAAGTTCTAGAAAGGACGATATTTCTTAAAAAAATACAGTGGATGGTATTCATAATTAAAAATCCAAAGTCGACATATACAAGAGATCAATTTTCAGTGACATGTTGTTATTCTCATGATTTTTCATTTCCATAATGACATGAAATCAAGAAAATGGTATGGTACAATTGAATACAGAATCACAGCGTCCAGCAATTATATTGTTTTGACAAAATTTAGCTCTACTCATACGAAGAAATGATATAATTCATTAATCGATGCAAAAGGAACTGCATATGTGTTGGATCGTTTGTCCCAATTATCCTGCAGGTAAAGTCAGTTGTACTTTTTGACATGGATTATATCATGATGGAGAGTTCATATGCTTGGGTTAAGACTATAAACATAACAGAAGATATTTTTTATAAGAGTTGATGGCACGTTGTACATGGTGATGGGATCATTCCTGTGAAACCCTAACTATGGAAAATATATATGACAAATGAATGTTAAAATTATTAATATGAATAGTGTTATAAATCCATCTTATCTCCCAATCACTTAGGTAAAAATCTACACTAATGATCTGATCAATCTAGTCTAATAAATGTAATTACTCCAGTAACATCTACCTGTTGGGTAGATGTGCGGATCACTTTCCAACAAATTTACAAGTGACGAGGTAGACAGTACCGAAAGAACGTGGTTTCCAGCTTATTAGGGCTTGAAAGATGCCGAACAATCCTGCTTTACGCGACAATGCGCATAAGCGGGAATAATTCAACACACTATTCGCTACTCCAGGAAACGAATTTTTATTCTAGTGTATGTATAGATGTCTATAGGAAATGGAGCGTGCCTTTCTATTTCAAAGATGTATACATGGCACCCGTGATACCCTAAGCAACTAAGATTCAGCTGGGATCATCCAGCGCCAGATTCATAGCGAGAAATCAGACCCATAGCATATCCAGAAGAGACAAATACATATAAATTGAATCCTGTCAGGCTTCTCTTTGTTTTGGATTGCAATGGCGAAATGGGTGTTCTTATTATTTCGTTGAATCAGCTGCAAGGAACAGCAAAACCTAAAGAAAAAACTGGGCCCATAGAATGCTTCCAGAAGTATCGAAATAGTTAAGTTTAACTACAAGAGTTGGTAGGGCTCTGATCTACATGAAGAAATGAAGAGCAGTCTTAGATGGATTGGACTGCAAACAAGGAATGTTAAGCAGAAGCAAAATGCATAGAGAGCTTGAACAAAAGTATGAAGGTGCTCTAATTTTGGCCAAGATAGACAACTGTCTAGAGTAACGGTAAGGATTTGAATTCCACATTAAGCATAGGTTATAATTTACTGGTACTCTAGTTCAGTCCTCTAGTTCAGTCCTCCAAGGTTTTTCATAGTCCCCAGCTGCCTAAAGAAAATCAAACGAACCACTTCAGGTAAGTGAATATATAGAAGAAATATAAGCCAATCACTTAAAGGAAAAGTTGAGCTTATCATCAAACTCGTTAGCGTTAAAGTTGTAAATTCTATCAAATTATCATCCAAAAACTTCTGAGAACTGAAAATATTCTTTAATTCATATATAGTTTTAATTGGTATATTTTTTTACTTTATATTTAGTTTTAATGGGTATTTTTTTTTAAAGTTTATATTTAGTTTTGATTGGTATATTTTTTAGTTTAAGATTTTAGAAATATTTTAGTATATGATGGATTGAGCAAAGTGAATTGTTTGATATTTCTTTTGGATTTCAAAATATTTAGAAAATCTGTGATCAAGATCAGAATGAATTTTTTATTACTTGATGCAATTGAACAATATTATGGCATTGTATTTTGTTCTTCAAAATAATACCTATTATGATCACAGAGCAAGAGAGAAATGGTGGTGTCTAAGTATACAGTTCTTTTGTTCCCAATAACCACTAGCACAAGTTAACATGGAGCTTTTCGACCTTTAAATAGACTAATACCATCAACAAAACATGGAAATCTTCTGAATACGAACCCACTGTTCATAGGTTTGCTGCATCCATCACTATCCTTCATTATGATTTCCGTATTCATCATTTCGTGAGTTTACAATCCTCAAGTTCTTACTGAATCCGAATTTATTCGTTCCTTGCTTTCACAGGGAGAAAAGATAAAAGCGTTATCAGACCCGAGGACATCAAGCTCACTTTACTCTGGACCACTGGCTATTTGGGCAAAAATTGGAGCACTTTCATACTTTCATTGAAGCTTTGCAGCCGATTTCATCTATGACAGGCTCTTCATTTGTTCATGTAGCTCAGAGCCGAACCGGCTCTTGCAGATAAACTTAGGTATGTTGATACTCCTGGAAACGTTCTCTGGACGCAGGGTTTTCTTTAGGTTTTGTTGTTCCGTGGGGTTGATTCAACAAATGATAGGAACACCCAGTTAGCCCTTGCAATCCAAAACCAAGGGAAACCGGATAGCGTTGAATTTTAGTGTGTTGTCATTATTTCTCGCCATGAATACACACTCCAGTTGATACTGGTTACCACCTACTCGTTTAGGGTTTGGTACTGGTTACCACCTACTCGTTTAGGGTTTGATACTGGTTGCATGTATTCTTCACAGAAATGGAAAGTTTGCTCCATTGCCAGAGGGTGATAAGACAGCGATTGACAGGCTAAAATCAAGATTCGTTTCAGACACGTACACTTTAATTTTCTTAAGATAGTATCAAATCTAATATGAAAAAGTGTGTTGGATTATTCCAGGTTACAGTCATTCAAGCTTTATTATATATTCCATTAGGGTTGCAGAGTCTTTACGGGCTTTGGTTTTTCTCGACTTTCACAATAAATAATTTCTCGCACCGACCATGGAACAAACCTTAATATAGAGTTAGCTATTAAAATGTTGCTTCTCCCTTTCTTAAATATGCAAATTAACGTTGATCTTATAATATTGATGATAGCAAATATAATCGTGCTATTGTCCTTACTTTATTAAGACTACTAATGATTTATAACAAGATAAATGTTCTTAATGTTATTTTGAAATTAAATTTTTTCATATTAATATTAGTAAATAATATATTATAAATACTCATAACAATTACAATTGAGAATACAGCTTAGTATTTGAAAATACAGTTTACTATTAATGAAAATACAACGTAGTATTAATGTAAATATTATTAGTATATTTATTATTTAATAAAGGTTTTGAAATAATATTAATTTTTTTTTTTATAAAATTAGATGTCATAAATTTATTTTCAAAAATATTTTAGAATATTGTTAATTTTTAGTTGAACCCTATTTTACGATGCTGTATGTAAGTTAATTATTATTTAAAAAAAATAATATTAAATAGTTTGATTAAATTAAACTTAAAAAAAAAACAAATATACATGATAATATTATAGATCACAAAAAGAAATAAAGTACAAACAAAAAAAAGTTTATTTAGCAAAAGGGATTGGTGTCCAAATCTTCAAATTAAAATAGGTTTATTCTTTAAAATATATAATATGTAACCTAGAGTGATGAAATACAATTAGTTGTTTCTAAATTGTGCATGGCTTTATATTGGGAAAACAAGCTCACCCAATTATTAAAATTACCATTAGTTCATTGGTAAAAAAATATTAGATTAGATATGTGTAATGTAAAAATCATATAAGATTATTTGCTAAACCTTGAAACTGAATAAACCCAATTATGTGAAATGTTGCATGAAATTGGAATAGTTACAAAACAAAAATATTCCCATACAAAAATTAAGTAAATTGAGATCATAGTTAAATGGGTTTTCCTGAGGTAAATTTTATCAAAGTAAAAAATAATTCATATTTAAGTTATATAAATTAAGAAAATTAATATGATAGTTAAAAATGTTTTTGTGTAAGTTAGTTTTTCTTAAGTAAAAAATAATAAGTGTTTCTAAAATATAAATTAGGTAAATTGATATAATATTTAAAATAATTTTGTGTGAAGTAAAATATATCTAGGCAAAATGTTGCTTGAAATTGGAATACCTACAAAACTAAAATGTTGCCTACAAAAATTAAGTAAATTGAGATCATAGTTAAATGTGTTTGAGTGAGGTAAATTGTATCAAAGTAAAAAAATAATTCTGATTTCAGTTATATAAATTAAGAAAATTAATATGATAGTTAAAAGTGTTTTTTTTTTGTGAGTTAAATTTTTTAAAGTAAAAAATAATAAGTGTTTCTAAATATAAATCAAGTAACTAGATATGATATTTAAATTACTTTTGTGCAAAGTAAAATATATCCAAGCAAAAATTAATAATTAATAGATATCTCATATATATAGATTATGTAAATTATGAACATTTTTGTCCAAGATAAAATCAAATGTTTAATGATAATAATATTTTAGATGGAAAATAATGCTTTAATAATTGTGGTTCAAGGATTACATTCTACATGAAATTGTTGGGCGGGCTCTGCAACTCCTCGGTGCTAGGGTTTCTAGCTCTCTTGCAACGGCACTGCCCCTCGGCAATTCTCTCGGCGGATATCCCCGAAGCTAAAGCGTTTCCCGGTCATCGCTGTCGCTGATCTCGCTTCATGGATAAGTCACGGGGGGGTGGGGTGGGGGGGGGGGCGGGGGCTTCTTCAACCTCCCCCACTGTCAATGCGACAGTAACCCAACGGTTTTCGACTAACACAAATCAACCTCGTTCTGTTTCTGCACAGGGACCGATCACGGACAAAGAACCACAAGTCAATGATGCGCATAAGCACCCCACTGGGCAAGATCCGGGAGGGCAAGCAGACAAAAAGGAGGGTGCAGAGAATAGTACACCCATTCCCAAAGCGACCTCAGCCACCTGCAAGATAGTCACAGCTGAACGCCCCAAAATTGAACTTCCAAGCCATCATATTAACAGCCAGATACAATATATGAGGGACCATGCATTGATAGGAAAATTTGTTGGTTTCTGGCCCACGGAAAAGGCCCTGCATGGCTGGATCAAGTCAAAATGGAAGCCGAAGGGTCAGGTCACCCTCCAACTAGGGCCCAAAGGGTTCTTTACTGCCATTTTCAACTGTCTGGAGGACAGGAACCAGATCATGGACGAGGGACCCTATTTCTTCAATGCCTTTGGGCTTTATCTGAGGGACTGGGTCGAAAGATTCAACCTGGATAAAGAGGATTTCAATTGGGCACCAGTCTGTATTAGGCTTTATTCTCTACCTCTGGAATACTGGGACGAAGAGTCCCTAAAAGATATTGGAAACGGCCTCGGAGAATTCATCAAAATTGCTGAGGAGACCAAGCTCAAGTAGTACACCTCCTATGCCTGAATCTGTGTCTTCATGCACCTTTCAAACGATCTCCCCGACTCGGTAAGTCTCTACCACGATGATTTCGAATGGGTACAGTCCATTGACTATGAGCATGTCCCATTCAGATGCAGGAAATGCCATACCCACGGCCACCTCTTTCGCGATTGCCCTCTAAACATGCCTCCTAGAAAACCCTCAGATGCTTCCTCTGCCCCTGATGCAGCGGGGTTTACCAAAGTCCAAAATAGGCGGCGCCACAACAAGAAAACCCCTCCTACAGCCCTTAAATATTCTCTCCAAACTTCTGATCCCCCCTCCACCAGCAACAGCTTTGGAATCCTGGCCTTCCCTGACTCCATTATCCCCCAAACGGAAACCACCCCCCAACCTCCGCCAAACTTGGAACCTGAGTCTAACATAGGTCCCTCTGTCAACATGGAGATGGTAAATGACGGGGCAACTGCAAGCCAAATCAGTCTTATGGAGGACGAATCGGAGATGGCAGAAATTGGAGAACTAGATATCTTCACTCTAGATCAAGCTTACAAAAAAAGGGTGTATGATCAGATCTCTGAAAAAAAAATAGAGAGCCTAACGGCTGCCCTCTCCCGGGCACAGCAGCACCAAAAATCCCTAGGCGTTCAACAAGGAAGCCCATGGGATGGCAAGAAAATCTTCAAAGACTCAAAGAAAAGAGGAAGGAAAAATGACCTTCAAAGGACAATCCTAGTTGGAGAAATGCTCATGGAATCTGGTAGGTATCCCAAGCTTACCAAGTTTTTCTCACCACGTGAAGATAGTTCCCAATGAAACTAGTCTCGTGGAATTTCAGGGGTCTCAATGGCCCCTCAAAACTTCGAATGATAAAGAAATTGATAAGGACGGAAAGACGACAAGTCTTCTTCCTGCAGGAAACAAAATGTACAAGTAACACGCTAGGCCCAATTCTCTCTAAGGCCTGGCCCGGTTGTCATTCTGTCGCAGTCGACGCCTCCAGAGCTTCTGAAGGACTTGCTATTGCATGGGATCCACGCTCTGTTTCAATAAGTGATGCTCATGCAGCTCACAACCTAATCCAGGCTTCTTTTCACATTCTTGGCACCAACCTGCATGGACACCTGTCCAATGTCTACTTCCCTCAGGATGCTGCCAGGAAAATTTCTCTGCTCAACACGGTAGAACTCCTCAACTATACTAGAACTCACCCTCTCTAGATCATGGGAGGTGACTTTAACATGATAACCAGTTTAGAGGAGAAAATAGGCAGACGCGCAAAGCTTGAGGCGAACAGCTCCCACTTCAAGGACTTCACACAGCGAAACTGGCTCATTGATATCCCCTTTGCAAATGGCATCCATACTCGGAACAATAAAAGATCTGGTTCGCAGCAAATCGCTTCCAGACTGGATCTCTTCCTCCTATCTGAAAATGCTATTCACATTGGGGGGGACTTCCAAACTTCAATCTTGCCTTTTGCAGGTTTAGATCATTGGCCCATAGCTCTCCAATGGTCTAGGCCAGGGGACTCCATCAAAAGACCATTTCGTTTCGAAGTGTTCTGGCTCACTCACTTAGGCATCAAGGAAATGGTCCATTCAGCCTGGAAATATTTCACCCCTCCCCCGGGCTCCAAGATGTTCCAGTTTCAGCAGCATCTCAAATATCTCAAGGCCCGTATCAAATTTTGGAACCACTCCACTTTCGGCAACATTTTTCAGCAGCAACAGCTCCTTGAAAAGGAAATGGCAGACCTCCAGTTGCACATCATTCAAGAGGGGCGCAATGAAATGGTGGACATGAAAGAGCAAAGCCTACTTAAACAACTGGAGGAAAGAAGGCAGCAAGAGGAAATTTTTTGGAAGAAAAAGTCCAGAATCAGGTGGTTAAAGGAAGGGGAATGTAATACCAAGTTCTTTCATCGCTCTACCATCCAACGCAGAATGGACAATAACATTGGTTTTCTCCTCAATCAAGCGGGAGAGCGACTGGAAGACCATCAAGCAATCAAGACAGAATTGGTCTCTCACTTCAGAACTGTACTGCAAGAAGACCAAATCGACAGGCAGCCTGAAATTACTGAAGTGTTGCAACACATTCCTAAACTCATAACGGAGGAGCACAATCAACTCTTACTGCGACCTGTCACTTTTCTGGAAGTTGAACAAGCTGTGGCCCAAAAAAAAGAAGGTAAGGCTCCAGGACCTGATGGATTCACCTCCAATTTCTTCCATCGCTTCTGGGACCTCATCAAAAATGACATCTGGCAATTAGTCGAAGAATCCAGATCCATGCACTGGCTCCTTCCGTCTCTCAATGCCACTTTTATAACGCTTGTCCCCAAGGAGAACCAAGCTGCCACGCCTGAAAAATTTCGGCCCATTGCACTCTACAATGTCATCTACAAAATCATTTCTAAGGTTATCGCCAATAGGCTCAAGCCGCTACTCCCTCTACTCATCTCACCTGAGCAAACAGGGTACGTGGAGGGTTGCCAAATCTTGGACGACATAATTCTCACTCATGAGTTCATTCACTCATTGAAGCAAACCAAAAATCCAGGTATGCTCTTGAAGATTTATCTATCTAAAGCTTTTGACAAATTAAACTGGAAGTACATTCATCATATGTTAGCAGCTTATGGTTTCAGTCCTTCTTGGATCAGATGGGTCATGAGTTTGATCTCTTCTTCTTTATTCTTGGTTCTTGTTAATGGCATTCCCTCCCACCCCTTCTCCCCCTCCCGAGGCATCCGTCAAGGTGATCCTCTGTCTCCCTTTCTCTTTGTCCTTATGGCTGAGGGCCTGAATCGATCCATTCATCATGCTCTACATAGACAGCGTCTAAGAGGCATCTCAGTCCATGGAGCCCCTACCATCACCAACCAACAATTTGTGGACGATAATATGCTCTTCGGTCATCCCTCGGCCCAAGAGGCTTCCACCCTCAAGAGCCTCCTAGATTTGTTTGCTAAAGCTTCAGGCATGACGGTCAATGCTTCCAAGTCCCAGATCTTCTTCTTCAACACAACACCTTCCATTCAGCTTCGCATTTCCCGAATCCTCAGATTCTCTATTGCTAATTTTTTGCTAATTATCTTGGAGCCCCCCTGATTGATTCGGCCCTCAAACACTTTGCTTGGAAAAACCTCCTAGACAAGATTGAGGCTAGACTTTCATCTTGGACTTTTCTTTCTCTGAACCTTCCCAGTAGACTCACTCTGGTCAAGTCGGTTTTAAAATCCATGCCCATCTACCTCTTCTCTGTCTTGCCCGCCCCTAAATGGGTTCTCAAGCAAATCCAATCTCTTCAGCAGAATTTTTTGTGGGGTGCCTCTGGACAGAAAAAAAAATGGGCCTTCGTAAAGTGGATGTCGATCTGTCACCCTAAGCATGCTGGTGGCCTAGGACTCTGTGATCCTCAGCACATCAATGCTATCATGGGATCTAAGGTTTGGTGGTAATGGATTTCTTCCCCCCTCCACCCCTGGGCAAGGCTTTGGACTGCCAAATATGCCCATCACAGAGCCACCTCAGAGCTTATTCGACTCTCAGAAGCAGCTGAAGGCTCACAAATATGGAATGCTGTGAAACAACACCGCCTCCTCATCCAAGAACACAGCTTCTGGGAGGTTTGCGATGGCCTCTCAGCTCGCTTTTGGACAGATTCTTGGCAATAGCAGCCTAAATTTATTACCACCATTCAGCCGACTCTTCAGCCAGACCAAATCACTGCTCTTGAGGCCACGGTCCACCAGTTCTGGCAGGAGAACCACTCTCAAGGATACAAGCAATGGAAATCAGCTGACTGTTGTCTCAATCAACTGCAGGAATAGTATTATATAGCTCTGGATTCAGAATTAACAAATAGAAAAATCCAATACTCAGATAAGCAGGACATCCTTCGTTGGGACCATACACCAAAGGGCAAGTTCACCACTCAGGAAGCCTACGCCTTGCTAACCAGCAACACTGATCCTATCGATCCCATTTGGAAAGATATTTGGCTACCGCCTCTGTGGCCGAAGGTCTCCCTGTTCTTATGGCTCCTATGTCACAAGAAAATCCTCACTTGGGATAACCTTTTGAAGAGAGGTTTTGCTGGGCCTTCCCGCTACCCCAATTGCAACAGTCAAGGGGAAACCATACATCATCTTATGCTTACTTGCCCCCTAGCTACTTTCTTTTGGGACACCCTTAGTACTAATTGCAGGAGGGATGGTAGGAGCTCTGGGGATCTAAACTCTATCATTCGCAACTGGACGGTCGCGCCCTATAGATCTGCGCTGCTTAACACTCTCTGGCGACTCATACCTGGGCTCACTTTGTGGATCATTTGGAAGGAAAGGAACAAAAGGATCTTCAAGGACCAATGTACTCCGCCAGAAATCCTCTGGAACACCCTCTGCAGTAACCTACAAGAAACCATGGTGCTTCAGAAATGGAACCAGGATGACTTCCCGACTTTGCCTATTGAACTTAAAATTTGGGAAAGTTGGCAACTCAAGCTCAATCTAGATCCGGTGCCAGCTTGCACTAGGGGCCCTCAGCAGACCACTCACGACACCTGGGTCCCCCCCCCAGAAGGCTTTCTAAAGCTCAATTTTGATGGTGCCTCCAAAGGCAATCCAGGGCAAGCTGGCTTCGGAGGAATTTTTCGGGACCACCAAGGCATCCCTTTACTCATTTACTATGGATCGATAGGCTGGGACTCCAATAATTCCGTTGAGCTGGAAGGAATTTGGCAGGGTTTGCAGTTAGCATAGCAACACAATTTATTTCCCATTGAAATTGAGGGAGACTCACAAATTCTTATCAACATGGTCCACAAACTGCTTTCAGGTTCTCATCCTACTAAGGTGGCTAATAGTTGGAGACTCTTGGCTAGGCTTAAGCTCATTGCTGGATGGGTCCAGGAACACAGAGCCATCTATCTTAAGCATACAAAAAGGATAGGTAACAAAGTCGTTGATCTTCTGGCCAATAAAGGTGTTAAGAGTGCCCAAACTCTTTTTGCAAGGCCCCTTTCAAGCTTCAATGACAGTGAACTTATTTAGGATTTCACTCTGTTGCTGCACCAAGACTGTGTCCACCCGGATGCGGGTGTTGAATTCCGAAATGATGGGTGAGATCGAGCAAGGCAGCACGTGGCATGCCCACTTGACCACCTACAATCAGCTTTCATGCTTCATTTATGTTGCACTGTCGAGCACCTCTCTCGAAGCCGTCACCCTATGCGGCATTTATGCCGATGGGGAAGCCAAGAGAACCAGCTTCATAACTTGCCTCTTCTCAACTCATCGTCCCCATTCTGCAATTCGGTATTTGGGTTCTTGGTGTGGTCTAATTGCAGTTTGCAGGTTTTCATGCTGATGCTCTTTCGGCCAGTGGCTTCCCGGTGCTCTCAGGACGCCAAACTGTCAAGCCGACGCACCTCCGTGGGTCGAAGATGCCATTTGGGTTGCTGTTTTGATTTACTTCCCGACTTACATTTGTCTCACAGTCCCTTTTGCCCCCTTCTCTCAGTTTCTTCGCCTGGTTCCTTGGCCCCTTCCTTCCCTCTGCTGTCTCCTTCTTGCCCAATTCCTTCTCCTCGCCGATGTGACGCCATGCCAAGGCTTCAGCATAGACTGTGGTGTCATCGCGGTAGTTCCCGGGGCCGTGATACCAGCAAACACCGCTCTCCCTCCTCCAGTTCACCGTCATCTTCCTCGGAAAGCTTCCAGAGCCGCTCTCCCCCTGCGCGTAATCATCGTGGACGAGGCCGTGGAAGGCGCTCTACCTCTGCCCCTCTGCGAGGTTCTGTCGTACCCAGGTCACCTCTAGCGCCCTGCCCAGCTGTCTCTGCCACTCTCCATAGCCCCTCCTCTGCAATTTTTCATTACCGCTGTGATTCCAATCGCCCCCTCGTTATCACTACTGTCACAATGTCCTTTAAAGAAATCCGTGGAGCCCCTCCGGACACCACCCCCCCCCCCCGACGTCGCTCCCAGTCCATCCGCAAGCACCCCCGTCTTCCTCACATGGCCCTCAGCCCATGGGCAAAAGTGCCACCCACAATGTGGGGGAAAGCTGCTCGAATGTTCATCAGGAAGTTGGATTGCAGGTTGCAGGAAGTGAGGCTGGCGTTGAGGCACACCAAAGTGGTCTAAGCCACAATGACGAGGATGTTGGATGGTGCATAATTGAAGAAGAATCACCCTCAGGCGACTATGGTCTCTAGCGTCTACGTCTTGGTCCATGTAATTCTGCTTAGTCTCTATGAATTTTTGCTGTTTCTAGTCACTACAGGTTTTGATATGTCCATGCTCCGAGCCTCTGTCGAGGCAATTTTAGAACTTCTGTCGGGTTAGTTCTTGTCTAATTTTTGCATGTCAAGGCTGGTTTCCTCTGTTGAGGCAGCACTCAAACGATCTAAGGGTCGATTTCCCCTCGAGGGCGGTTCATTTCTTGTTATTTTGCTGACTGTTTGCCTCTGATGGCCATGTAATTTCTGTATATTATGTTTCACTAATAGAATTAGACTTACTCAGAAAAAAAAAAATTCTTTAATAATTTCATAAATATATATAATAGTTAAAATGTGTTTATATGAAGTAAATTTTATCAAACTAAAAAAGAATTAAATCTAAAAGCAAAATCATCATAATTACTTTTGCAATTTATGTAAATCCTCTATCACATTAGAATATACAAGATATATATAGTAATTATAAATTAAAATACATTTTACCATATAAATTAAAATAATAATTTTGTAATATATTTAAATTTTATTAATAAGCACATAAAAACTTAATACTTAAAATAAAGAAAAAAATTTTAACCATGGATATTTGTAGAAACTATATAGAAGCTCCATACCAATGGATTCAATATGATCATGTAATGTACTAAAACAATATAATCCTTCTACTGTATTTGTGGAATATAAAACACCATCACTCAATTACATACAAGTAAGAGAAATAAGGTGCTAGTTTATCTCCTAGATATTGTGGACCCTTTGAAGTGTTAGCCAAAGTTGGACATGTTGCTTACCAACTAGCCCTACCAACCAATAAGGATTGATCCACGACCGAACAACAAAAAAATAGACCGAAATGGCAGTTTCAGCAATTTCCTCTCTTGGCGCAGCCGTCTCCTCCACTGCAGATCAAGCTCTCCAGAAAGCGATCGACGCTCCAACAGATCAAGGCACCCCCAAGCTTGGTGCGATTGCCTTTCCCATTGACTACCCGCAAATGCTCCGAGCTCCGTCTGGCCGCGCCGCCTATGGTTGCGCTGAAGGCAAAGGTATTGAGGCATCTACAGCCTTCGCCACAGATCCACACTCTGCAACTGTGGGAGCACTTGCGGCTGCCCCGATCCGGATCAGGAATGTGAGGCAGAAGCAGCCAATCAACGCAGCTTACAGGAATAATGATTCATGCACAGAAGAACGAGGGTTGAGTTTAGGGTTTGCGGCGATGACTTCACCCAGTCGCGACGTCCAAGGGAAGGATCGATGCGGCTCTGATCCAGGGTTTGTTATGCAGCCCAGTGGATCCTCTGGAATAGATCCAGCTTGCACCAACAACAGCTTGGATCCACTGCAATTCCATTCCAACTTTTTCCAAATACAGGTTTCCCTTCCAACGGGCAGAACCTTGCTCCTTTGGGTACAGTCGTCTTTCACGGGGCTTCTCCTCTCTGAAGCCCTTGAATAGAAATTGAGGATCCCGTCTTCTTGCTTCAGTGTCCTTTATGCTGGTAAGCAGCTTGCAGATCATCTACCTTTGACTTCTTACAATCTAGAACGGAATGCCACAGTGGTTCTGTCTTACCGACTAAGGGGAGGCGCAGTAGGGCAGTCCTCTGCTCCCAAGGGTTTTTCCTACAAGGAGGCTGTCAAGGCACCCACTTCTTCTACCTCATCCCCTACCACAGAGGCTCCCAAGCCTTTCGTGGTAGATAAATTGGAAGAAGTTCCTTCAGCAGAGATAACCCACCCAGACTTGGCTGGGGTGCGCCAACTCTATGAGGAAAAGGCTCTCATCTGTAGATTCAATGGTCTTTGGCCACGATCTGAATATCTTTACAGCTGGGTTCATTCCACTTGGACCAAGCACTGCAAGATCATTTTGTGTTCCAAGGGATTTTTCATTGTCATTTTAGCTCACAGCGAGGACTATCAAACTGCCCTCACCGGTGGTCCTTGGTTTTGGGGCAAGGCAGGGCTTTTCTTAACCCCCTGGTTTCCAGACTTCGATCCCTCCACGGCAGTCATCACCAAACTACCGATCTGGGTTCGGCTCCCCAACCTGCCTGCTCACCTTTGGCATGCTGCAGTTTTCGAAGCTATTGGGAACACTCTTGGGCGTTTCCTGGCCATAGATCCATCAAGAGGCATAAAGGGTATCTACACCTACGGCAGAATCTGTGCAGAAATTGATATCAGCGAAGGACTTCCGGACCATATCATTCTCAAAGTTGGGGATTTCTCTTGGCCTCAGCCGCTTGACTATGAGAACACAACTTTCCGTTGTCGGCACTATCATCAGACCGGGCATCTTCAGAACTCATGTGCTCAATTTCTAGCCAGTCATAAATCTGGTATATGCAAACCAAGGAATAAAAGCTGGAGACCTTTTGAACCCCCCCCCCCCCCCGCAGAGGACCTTGATTCCAGCAGCTCTGAAGATGATAATGATTCAGATGAAGAGATTACAACTCAGCAGCAACCTTCTCCCTCTGATGTCCCGGAGAAGCCCCTTGTGTCCTCGATTGTTCAGAAACGCCCGCATATCTCCAGTTCCTCCAATTCGGACAAAGATGCTCCTCCTGGGAGCCGAAGTGATCTACAAATGGTCTCCGTACCCCAAGGCCCCGATGGTTGGGTCAAAGTGGTCAACAAGAAAGGGAAGAAATTTCGCATTATGCACTCAACCCCTTCTGGCTAGGCTTTTAGTCTTTCTCCTGATCAATCTTGTTTCCCTTTTCTGCTTCATGTAACCTGTTCTGCTATTGCTGCGAGTCTGCGGGCAGATAGCATGTTTTCGTCTGTCTATGTTGGCTGGCTGCCTTCAGCTATCAGCAGCTCTTCTTGTTGTATAGCTTGGCTCTGTGTCGATCAGTCTGTCTAAGTTGGTCGCTCTTGTTATGTCTGGGGATCACGGCTCTCTGGTGGTCTTCTACCAGCGTAACCCTTTGTAATTCCGTTTCATTTGATGCTTTTAATACAATTCTTACTTACACAAAAAAAAAGTAAGAGAAAGAAATAATCAACCACACAACACAAGATGTTCTTAGCAATAATCACTCAATTAGGCAAAATTGACCAACACTTAGAAAATTCTTAGCCCCTACTTAGCCCAGCCTTTCTCACACAATTCCTAGGAAATCAATCCCTATTAAATAGGATAATCAACCTTCCTTGACTATGCAATCCATCATAAGCCTTCATGTGACTTTATAATTTCGCCTGGACAATTTTCTAATAATACAACTAATAGTTATCTTCACTTTAACCTCTGTCTCAACTAGGTCTTCATCATAATTAACATGCATGCAACTATTAATATTTAATAATCAATTATTAAATTGAGCACTACTTGTGAATTAAATCTAATTTAATTCACTCGACCTCTCACTAGCTCATTGCTCAGTTAGAACTAGTTAAACTGATTTTAACTCAATTAATTTGAGTTAACCGATTACACATGCACCCCACCAGTGCATTCACTGCAACTAGACCCTAAAAATAATAGAATCACTCTACATGCCTCAAATTTTACCCTCAAATCGAAATTCTTGTGCTAACTCAGTATTTTTGACTTAATTAACTGATACAAGATGTTATGAGATGAAATTACAATTTATTTTCCAAATTATTTAAGGGATAAATAAATTAGACACCCAAATTTAGCACCAATGTGTAACTGAATTCCTCACCAATGTGTGACTAGAATCCCACACTAGTATGTGGTCCATTTTTGTCATTTCTCATTGCCAATTTCATTTTTTCTTGTTGCAAATTTCAACACTCCCTCTCAACAAGAAAGGAATTCAATCTATCTCGATCTGGTACCTTTGGAATGTTTTGCATGCAACACTTCTCTAGTTTTGTTTGCACCTACAACTCCTAAAAATGAATAGCCTCCGAACAACTGAATCAGTATAATTAATTTGTCATCAAAGTCTTCTGACTGCTACTAGTTACTACACATGTCTATTGGACTCTATGCGCTACCACTGACATCTGCATGTCTGCTCTCTACACTACTGCCAACTCTGATATGCACTCCAATATCCGACATTTTTCACTCTGATTTCCGTCTTTCTGACATATGACTGCATCAATCTAACTGATCCTTCCTGCTACTATTTTATTGTGGGCTCCTTGTAGCCAAGTTCGATCCTTGAGACAGACCATCTTAATGTACCTTGCCCGAATTTCTTCTTGGGATTACATCTGTACAAATCCCCACCTCACACATGGAGGTATATTTGCATGTACTACCTCTACCCTTCTCACTCGAAATTTCCCCCTCCTAGAGGTCTTTGCTTGAGTGGACTCTTCCACTCAGTCTCTTGTCTTCTTCTCCAATTGTGGCTGCTCCAAAACCTTTTGAGATTATTTTTGAAGTTCCATATTGAGAGATAATTTCTCCCTCTCAACCACCAAGTAATTAACCACTGCTTTTCTCCTCAAAGCTTTTCATGCATCCTCGACCTCGAGATCATACAATTTCTTGACTCTTGCACCGATATGTTTCACCTATCTTGTGGCTATGTGTTTAAGGAACATCTTTATTTTTCTAAACATCACATCATAACCACGATCTTCCAATACTGCTACGGAGACAAGATTCTTCGTTAGGCCTGGAACATACAAAACATCTGCTAATTTGAGATAGGAGCCAAACTTCCTCTAAAAGGTAATGTTACCTATGTCGGTCACACTATACCTTCCGCCATATCTAGACTCTATGTTCTACTAGAGGTCCTCCTCCAAGCACTGGAGATATCTCTATTCCCTGTCATATGGAACGAGGAACCACTGTCTAGATACCACATGCATCCCATTACAGTGCTGGCCATGCATGCAATGAGAGTAAAATAGAGCTAGAACTGTGAAGCCAATGCTTCACTGACTGCAACTGCAGGCTCCTTCTTGCTTTCCTTTTTCTATGGACAATTCGAAGCATAGTGCCCATGCTTGTGATAGTGAAAACATATGATCTTGGACAAGTCTCTCTTGCCCTCTTTGCCTTGGGAATTCTTTCTGTTGAATTTCTTTCCTTTTCTGACCAATGCACAATCTTCTTCTTTGTTGGTGCTAGAGGTCCCATCTCTGGTGCTCCGCCTTATCTCTTCTATTACCAAGTCAGACCATAAACGCTCCCAGTCTGGTAACTTCTCCCTCCCATTCATAGAGTCCTATTAATTATGATAGCTCTTGGGAAGGCCTAGAAGTGCTAGGCTCACCAAGTCATCATCGGTTACAATCACACCAACACTTCCAAACTCATCTCAACATTGATTGAACTTCGCCAAGTATGTTGGTATCGTCTCTCCCTCCTCATTCTTGATCTTTTTGATCTTGTCATTCAGTGCCAAATTCCTTTAGTCGCTGCTGTTCTAAAACAGATCTGTCAAGGCCTTCCACATAGCATATGGAGTCTCCTTCCCATGGAGACTCTAGACAATATGATCTCTAACTCCCTCTAACAAGATCCTTCTTTCCTTTGCTACCTTCCTCTTCCATGCATCAAGAAGTTGGGCATCTGCTTCTGTGGGCTTAGGAATACAAAAATCTATGAATTCCTTCAACCCATTTTCCTCCAACGCTGCCTCCATTATGTCCTTCCATGCAATATAATTCAAATTTCCCTCAAGTGAAAATTCTAGTCTCATGCCATTGAAATACATCTTGATATGTTGCTGGATCCTAAAGAATAAATATGAAAATTTGAACTTGTTCAAGAAAAACTTAATTTCTTCTCTTCTATTGTGATTCCTGGCGGTCTGATACCATTTAGAAGTTATATAGAAGATCTATACCAATGGATTCAATCTGATCATGTAATGTACTAAAACAAGATACTGAATCCTTCTACTATATTTGTGGAATATAAAACATGATCGCTCAATCACATACAAGTAAGAGAAAGAAATAATGAATCACACAACTCAAGATGTTCTTGGGGAAAGCACCTGCTTAAAACCCCTCTATCATATATTGCACATAGTTAAAGAATCATGAAACAATACAATGTTTTCTCACACCGAGAAAATTGTGCGCTCTACTGATCATCTCACCCTGATCCTGCGCAAAACTGACTAGAAATTCTTAGGAAAAATTGACCAACACTTAGCAAATTCTCAACGCCTTCCTGGCCCATCCTTTTTCACGCAATCCCTAGGAAATCAATCCCTATTAAATAAGACAATAAACCATCCTTGATTGTGCAATCCATCATGAGCCTTCATGTGACTTTATAATTATGCCCGGGCAATTTTCTAATGATACAACTAATAGTTATATTTCCTTTAACCTCTATATCAACTGGGTATTCATCAGAATTGACATGCATGCAACTATTAATAGTTAATCATCAGTTATATGATTGATCACAACTTGTGAATTAAATCTAATTTAATTCACTAGACCTCTCACTAGCTCATCACTCCGTTAGAACTAGTTAAATTGAATTTAACTCAATTAATTTGAGTTACCTGATTACACATGCACCCCACTAGTGCATTAACTGCAATTGGACCCAAAAAATAATATAATCACTCTACATGCCTTACCTTTGACCATAAACTCAAAATTATTGAGCTAACTCATTCTTTCCGACTTAGTTAACTGATACACGTTGAGATGAAATTGCAATTTATTTTCCAATTTATTTAAGGGATAAATAAATTAGGCGCCCACATTTAGCACTAATGTATAACTAAATTCCTTACCAATATATGTCTGGAATCCACACTATTATTTCGTCAATTTTTGTCGTTTGTGGTTGCCAATTTCACTGTTTCTTATTGAAAATTTCAACAATATTAACCCCCAATTTACCATGGATATTATTAACTTGTAAATCATTTTTTTACAATATCATGGGCCAATACCATGGCTCATCAATACCACATGCCCAAAAACCATTTCTTATTTCACAATCAATATATATATATTATTTTATTACATTTTTGTGCCTAGAAAGAAGCACTCTCCAACCCAATATAGAAGAGGCGTTGTAATGCTTCGTTATGATATCTTAACTAAACATTTTAACTCGGTATAATTACATAAAAATAAATAAATAAAATGATTAATTATAATTATTAATTCTAACATTTCGGCTAAGTGAAATTACATTAAAATAAAAATTAAACTAAATAAATAAAGTAATGTTTTTAATTATTAATTATTAATAATTAAACAATGGTGTCAAAAATATGAATCAATCGCAATTTGCATATGAAACTCTTTTGATGGGTGGTGCATCCTGCATTATTGCTCACAGGTTCAAATCTCTCCTTGATAAGCTCATGCTCTACTCAGGAGGATTGATAAACTTCCAAAAAAGTTGCATCTATGGTTCGAACGCAACTAATCAAACCATTCACAGCATTGCACAAATTTTTGGAGTTACTTATGAACTGAATTAGGATCACTTCAATTATTTAGGTATGCCTATCAGTGCTAGCCCTCTAACGTCTGAAGTCTGGAATATAACAATAGAAAAAATGAAGAGAAAAGTCTAGTAGTGGGGTTCCTCCCAGACAACATTTGCTTGATCAAGAGATCCCCAACAGACCCAACTTCAGAATCTGGGCCCTTCATAAGAAATCCATCCCCTTCTTAACCCTTGATCTCTCTAAAGTCCCTCATGAGGGAAGCAACATTAATATCGGGGAAGAAAAATTTATGGGGAAAAATCCTCTCCTTGATAGACCTGGCACCCATCGCATTCTCTCTCATTTACAGCTCTTGGACTTAAATACTTAAGTCAAATCTCTTAATGGGACAGCCAAAATAATAGTTGAATTAGATGGCATTTTCCACCTGTCCTTCCCTACTTGGAAGCTGACCTCTCCAACCTTCAAGCTCTTCTCCATGGAGCAGCACCCATGTGAAAAGGTAGTATGGATAGTTTTCTCTAGGATCCAAGTGGCTCATCTTACACCATTAAAGCATCTCAGTGTCAGCTCAGAAAAGATCACTTTCCAACTCCTCCATGGGAAATTTTGCAATTGGTTTGGAAATCAGAAGCCATCCCAAAGATCAAGATTTTTATTTGTACCCTCCTCAAAGGCAATATCCTCACCTATGAAAATTAAAAAAAAAAGGGTGTAATGGGTCCATCCAAATGCCCCAACTGTAAATGTGCAGAAGAGAAAGTGCATCATCTTTTTTTCAGTTGTCCCTTTGTTTCCCAATGTTGAAAATATCTCACCTCATCTTCACAAATCCATATGGACTCCATCAACACTATCTCTGATCTGATCAAAAAATGGAGGAAACATTACCCTTGGGGAAAAAGGAAGAAAAATCTAGCTAGAAGGGTTTGGGATACCCTTCCGTATGTGCTCTTATGGAACATATGGCTTGCCAGAAATCGAGAGATCTTCAGTAACAAAAATTCCTCCTACAATAATTTTTGTAACAAGACATGGAGTCTCACTCTTGAAACAATTGTCTCAAAAAACAATAGTAGCATTAATGTTCATGATCTCCAAGTGGAAGAAAGGAATTTTTTTGGCAATATTTTCGATAACCCTAGCTTCATCAGGCCTTCTACTCATCATCCCCATCAGAATGAAGCATGGAAGGTTCATTTAAAAGAAAAATAATTCATTGAATGGTTGGAAAACTGCTCAAGGCCTGCTCTTTTTTTCGATGGCGCATCAAAATTGATCCCAGACATCGCCAGAGTTGGAGGCATTATAAGAAATGGAAATAGCAGCATTCTTCCCTCATTCGATTGGGGTCTTGGCTCTCTCTCCAACAACAAAGTAGAAGCTTGTGCCCTTCTCCAAGGCCTCTCTCAGTTAAAGAATACCAACATCACCAATGAAATGGTGTTCGGGGATTCATCTATAATCATAAACATGATGATCCATGACTATATTGTTCACAATATAGACCTTCACATAATTGTTAGCAGATTTCATGACATTTCCAAAGGCATGAAAGGCATATCCTTCCACCATATTCTAAGAATGAACAACAAGACCGCTGATGCACTGGCATCCAAAGCTTGTGTAAGATCATTTGGTCAAATATTCTACAATGATGGTCTATCCCACAATCCCCTACCATGATCTTGACTCTGTTGAAGAAAATATTTTTATAGATCCTCCCTACAGGAATCTATGAATTCTACAGACTCATCGATAAGTACTCCCACCTATCTCTCGTGACCCTATCTCTTCGGGTTTGCTACCCGAAAGCTCCCTCCTCAGCACACAATGCTATTTATCCCCGTGACTCTTACTGCTTCCCACATCCTTCTTTTGCGTCCCCCTACTCTTCGCTTTTCATTGAGTTACTGGTCCACGCGCTCCCCCTCCCATGTTGTTCCCCCCTCTTCGCTATCTCCTCCCCTTCATCGCGCTCCCACTCCCCTCATTTCTGTCATTCCTTGTCCACTGTTTCACAATGGCTCGCAGTGAAGACTACCTCCACTGTGCAGATCTCCATGCAGAGTTGGGGCAAATACACGCTCAACAAAAAATCCTGGCTACCAAGCATCAATTAGATGTGAAACCCTTTCTGCATCGGGTTACATCTCTTCAACAACTGTTCAATGACGTCTCCAACCACTGCTCCCCTGCAGAATAATCTGTCCAAATTCTAAAATATATGTTGGAAAATCATTCAGCCCCAAGTTCTTGTTCCAGCAATGTGAGAAATACAAGTACAAATGACAATATTGTTGGTTTAACCGGTCACCCAAGGAGCATTGACTGATCTGCTCCCCTCCTTTTCTTAGCATGGTTTTTAAATTTGTACTACTTCTCTCTCAGTTTGTCCATATCTACTCGTTATTTTTATTTCAGTATTTTATGAACAATAGACACAAAGAAGGCTTAGCATTTTGTGGAAGCTACCTTCTCTGTTGCTCCTCAGAAACTCTTGCATGTATCACGGAGTCACCTCCTCAAATATTTTTTGGAATATAATTCAACACCCGATATTATTAAAAATAATAATTATTAATAATTAAACCAAACTAGATCCATCTTGAATCCTCATCTATCAAGCATGAAAGGGATAAAATATTTTGAGGTGCAAACATTTCCTCAAATTTCGCACTCAGAAAAATATGTTTACGCCACCAAATATTTGATCCTCTCTGCTTGATAGATATGGAGTTACGATAGATCTAGACTAGTAATTATTTATTCTTCTTTCAAATAAATAATATTAAAAAATAACTTTGATAAATTTATTCCAATTTTATATATAACATATATTATTATATTTTTAATTTATTCTTAGGGAATTTTAGAATACACATTTAAAAGACATTTCACATGAATGTTGGCTTGTTTGGGCTTTACCCAAGTTAGATCTATGATGTGCACTAATAAAACCCTTGATCACCATCCCTTTTAGCAATGATCTACAAGCATATCGCAATATCACCCAAGGTGACTATGGGTGGTTGCAAAACCAGGCTTCTACAACCTTGAGGGACTGCATGAAGTGGTCAATATATTGTACTGCTACTATCTTTTAACATACATAAAATTATTGCGTTGTATAAAAACATTCACTTACTTCGCCACATTCAACATAAAATAGTATATAAACTGCATTGTTATGATGTTTACTATGGGTGGTTGCAGAACCAGGTCTCTATAGCCTTGAGGTATTGCACGAAGTGGTCAATATACTCTATTTCCATTGTATTTTAACATGCATAAAATGATTGCGTTGTATAAAATCATTCACTTACTTCACCACATTCAACATAACATACTATACAACATCATAAACTGCACCTGTAAAAACTGCTTCACATCAACTAACATTAAGAAAATAGACAAGAAACACATAATAACATAGAATATGTCCACAAAACTTCATCTTTGTTATGATGGATCTTTTAAGTACAATCATCTCTTCGACTTGCGCCCATAGCTGCAAGTGGTCTACGCACTAAGCTGTAGAGCCTTTCCTTCACTACAAAGCCAGATATAAAAGTAGCCCTTAACCATAGAACTTACAATGATGACATATTTCAATATAACATTACATCCTTTTTTATATTATTACATCATTACAAAACCATGATCCAAATACCATGGGCTCTGCAAAATAAGAAAATATAACCCAAACCCATTACAAAAGGGAGGGGTTTCAACCCACCCTAAATCCCCTAAGATACGACGCGATATATCCACAATGCCTTGCTACGCGGTATACTTCACGCTCCGCTCCTCAAAATGCAGAGACTTAGAAAAAAATGAGGCGAAGTTGGGTTGCACCCAACAGGCTCCCAACACTCACATGTGACTCGTCTCAAGTCACTCAACTACTTTTCCCTTTTATTTTTGTTGCTATGATGTTTTAGGCACTATTGAACTTCTAAATCACCTCTATGCCCTTCTTCTACTAACTACAAACTTCTTTCAATACTGCTTCTGTGACTGGCCCTGCAATATTCTTCAATCTGCCTCTTCCTGTTGTTGAAGCTCCTGGAGCTTCTCATCCACCTGACGCGACAACTGGAGAGCCTCATCCTTCCATGGTTGAGTTCTCTCCATCAAAATTTTTTCTTCCTCCTAAGTTCTTATATTTTCTTCTCAAGTGCCTTGCATTCGCCGATCCTTGCAAGCTTCTATGAAACTGGCAAGTTTTGCATTGTTTTCTTTATTTCCACCAACTTCTTCTGCCTTTTTTGGATATCTTCCTCTATATTTTGTACATTTATATCTTCCTACAATGAAGCCTAAATTTGCAAGGTCTCTTCCAATAATTTTTTTCACTCTGCCATTGTCTCGGAGATGCCTGCCATTCCATCCTTCAAGTCAATCTCCCTCTCCTCTCATACTTATGGTGTTGTGGTTGGCATCAACTTCATTTTCATATCACTAATATTGAGCTCATATTAAAACTTTAATTCTACAGCCTTCTTTCTAGATTCCTTGACAACAAGGTTGAGCTTTGTGACCTTTTCTTCTATTGGTTGCTCCTCGTGGACATCTATGTCCAAAACTTCTCTTCAAGTGTCTTCTACCACTTTTTTCAACCTTTGTTGTTGTTGTTATTCCTGGTCCTTCTCTTTTATTGCCTGGTCGAGTTGTTTCTCCAGTGAAACTCGCTCCTTTTCTACATGAATATTAAATTGTGATGTGCACTTCTTCCACTCCAATAGCTCATGTATAATACCTTGATGCAGGTCATGCAATACCGAAATTGGCAGGGCTGCAATGTTCATATTGACCTTGTCCAAATTTTTCTCTTGCTCCTTTTCTTTAGTTGTGTCAAACTGTAGAGCTCTAGCACGTATCTGCATGATCCTCATCCCAGATGTTATTTCTATCAATCTTTCAGCTGGAGTGCTTTCCTTATCGATGCGGGTTGTCTTTTTGTCTGCGCTAGAACCTTTAGCTCTACACTTCTCTGCTCAACACCTGTCAGGAGTGCGTCGTATCAATCCTCGATTCAGCCCCATGATTCCTCTTCCACTTCTTGAATTTTTCCCCAATTTCATCTATGTCCCCATCAGTAAGTACCAATGGCATTACGCTCTTTGACTTATCAACCTTATTCTTTTTCTTATTGAGCGAAGCTTTGTTGTGTACCTTTACTTTTCCTTTATTTGTCATTGTCTTCTCTTTATCCTGTTCATCGCCTCCAAGAGGATCTTACTGACACCGACCACACTCTTGCTCCTAATTGTTGGGCACTAAATTTGGCTATTTCTTTTCCCACTTTTGTCATCCTTTTTAACCCCTTTTTTCTTAATTTACCCACATTTGTTATGATAAAATTTTGAGGTAAATACCCTGACTTGTTCGATTGGGATATTTTGATTAATGAAGTGAAATCGCGGGGTTTTACCTAATTGCGGCACTAAGGTTTTTTTTTTGCTGTAGATTGAAGATAGGAACCCTCGCTCCAGCAGATCGCAACAAGAATCGGTAATGGCAAGCCAAAGGGGGAACGCGCAACTGGACCACGACTCCCTGGGCCTATTCTTGGCCCTTTTTATCCATGCAGAGTAGCTGTTATTCATGCCATTTCAACCAGAGTCCATTTTTGAACACACGATTCTCATGTTTCAGGGAAACCTGTTATTCCCTTGTATTGTGTATAAAATTGGCATTATTCCTGTAATTCGGGGTTTCGAAGAGAAGGTTGTAATCACATTTCATATATCAATAAAATACATCTGGTTTTACTGTTCCAAAGCGTTTCATAGCTAACGCAACCCTGATCAAAGAGCTGGGCCCGCTCTTCTGATCAAGTGTTGCATCTGTGTATATGTGTGGATTTATTTCTGTTGTGCTATGGTTGTATTTTTATTGTTATTAATTCAGATTGATTTAATGTTCTGTATTAAGTTACTTCACGGAAATTCTTTGAGTTTTGACTATAAACCCTCAGCTGAACGAATTGAACACTTGTTCCTGCATATACCTTGCATGTAGCCTTGAAAGAATATGCTCTCGGATTGATAAGATTAATGTCGGATTAGGGTGGATAGATCATCCCTACCTGAACACCAACATTTTGGTGTCGTTGCCAGGGAGGCTACAAAGTGCAAGAAACAATCAAGGCAACCAGAGGGTTGACCTCTCGTCTTGGAGAGAGAACGAGTTTTCTCACTCTGCTTCAGGTCTTGAGCATAGGTTTTGATTTTGGGTTATTTTTTTTTGCTTTTATTTTGAGTTTTGGGCCACTTTCTTGTCTTGGAGAGGGAGGAGTCTTTTGACGCCCTGCTTCAGATCTAGGAGGTATTAGGTCTTTTTGTGGATTGTGTGGTTCTTGTTCTTGTTCCAGGGAGGGAGGAGTCTTTTGATGCCCTGCTCTGGGTTTGAAACTCTAGTCTCTGTCTTGTTTTTTTTCTCTTTTTAAATCCTTTTGTCTTGAGGAAGGAATGGTCCTTTGACACCTTACTTCAGGATCGAAGTGTTGTAGGCTCATGTAGATATTTTCTATCACATTAATTTTTGTATGAACAGAGAATCAAATAAGAGGGGCAGAGCGAGAGCCCTAAAGAGGGGAAGACCAGATTTGGGAAGAAAGACTTACATACAGCAAGTCATAGAAAAGGTAGAGTCCAAAGCATCTTCTCGTGCAACCGTAAGGCTAGGGGCTAGGAGATTACGATCGGAAGGACAATTAGTAGATCAACTAGTGCATACTCCAGTATCCATTGGCGATTCAGTACAGCAGGGTCCTCCATTAGCGAAAGTCTCAAGTAGCATTGGACTTGATCAAGAGGATCTTGTATTGGGGATAGAAGGAGAATAAATCGCAAGCAGAGTATTGACAGAATCAGATTATTTCAATCGAGGAGAGGAAGTTGTTGTTGAGGGATTGAACTATCAGGATGCAGGTAGTAGGAACGAAGCAATATTTGTATCACCGAGAGACAAGGGGATCGTTACCAAAGCTACTCGAGTTCCAGTAGTAATGAGTCCCCAGTCATCTTCTACAGAACCTGTTGAAATCCCCAGCGATTATTGGAAGATTTTCATGGCCCCCACAACCTCTACTATCGAGTATCCCATTGAGAACATGGGAGGAGGTGCGCCTACAAAACGTATCCCATTGAAATCTTTACCAAATTTCCATGGGCTCGTGTCAGAGGACCTCGAAACATTTTTTTTTGAGTTTGATATAGTGTGTCGGGGGTATGATTACATGACAGATGCCCAGAAATCGAAGATTTTTCCTTCCACACTTAAGGGGACAACTTTGCGATGGTTTATGGGCCTTGGAGGGAAATCCATTACCACATGGGATGGGATGCAAAGAGATTTCCTGGAGAAGTATCAGGACTATTGTAAATCCTGGAATATCAAGGAGGAGCTTTTCAAGTTTACACAAAAAGAAGATGAAAATCCTGAAGACTATGTGGAAAGGTTCAAGTACCTCTTAGAGAGGTCAGGACATTCTGACTTGGACAAATAAATTTTGAAGGTTATCCTCCTTCGGGATTTTCGAGAGAATTCATTAGAAATGTTGAATATTGTGGGGAAAGGAGACATCTCCAAGGAAACTTTTGAAAATATCTGTGACTTCTATATCCAGTGCTCAAGAGGGCTTGCAAGAAACAGATCAGGGGTTTGTTTAGTAAAAGGATCTAGCGAGGGTATTACGAAAGCAGAAATTGGGAACCTGTTAGACAACCTGAAGACAGATATTCTTAGTACCCTGTCAACACAGATGGATACTTTGCAAGTGAGGCAGAAGCAGTTGGAGTAGGAAAGGGCTATGGCAATCTTCTGTTCGAAATGCAAGAAGAATCATTTAGAAAGGGAATGTCCATTAAAGTCTATAGAGAAGTGCGACATTTGTGAGTTAAATAATGTTACTAGCTCATGTCCTTCGTTGTCGGGCCTGAAAGCAGTATTTCAAGGAGCAGGGGAGGAAACCGAGCAGTTGTATCTTATGGACACTAGGAAGCCATGGAAATTTCGACCACCAATGGGAAATCAAGGTATGTATTTGGATCCATATCAGTATTTCAATAATTATAATATGAATCCCCAACCCATACCTTGCTCCCCTATGTGGCCACTATACCAGCACCCACTATGGTAGTAATGGAACCCCCAGGATAGTATGAACTCATCATGGGATCCAACTTGGCGTGGACCGTCTATAGGGAGGTTCCCTCAGTAGATTCCACAGCAATAGATACCACAGCAGCTCCAAATACCCTCCACCTTGCCTACTGGTAACCAACCTGTCCATCCTCAGCTTCCAATGCAGCCTAACCATAACCCCAAAAATAAAGGATCTCATCAAGGCGATGTCCTTAACTTGCCTTCGTATAGAATTTCTACGGCAGATCTGTATGAAATTAATTTTCTATCTGGCCGGACAGTTAATACTCAACCCCCTCTGGTCATCATTGAACAGCTTGACAATGAAGACAGAGAGGCACAACCAACTGATAAATAATCGAAACAAACTGCTAAATCGCCTCCTGTAAAACAATCTCAATCTGAACCACCCTACCCAGAGAGACTGATTGTGAGTAAACCCAGTCCACAAGTTGAATTTGACTTGTTAGGAGAATTATATAATTTATTTGTTAAAATTCCCTTGTTACAAGCCATGAAAGATGTGCCAATATATGAAAAGACCCTTAGGGAGTATTTTTCGAAGAAACCTGCAAAGAAAACTAAGGACCCCCTCACTATACATGTTGTGGGAAAAATATCAGACTTCATGATGGGGAAATCAACACCAGTAAAGTATGGAGACCCCGGAAACCTAGTTTTGACAATACAGATTAATGGGGTAGAGATCCCAAACGTACTGGTAGACCTGGGTGCTATCATCAATGTCATCACTACTAAAACCATGCATACATTAGGCCTTCAGAATTTTAAGTATACACCTACAGTGCTGGAATTGGCAGACAGTTCTACAGTCAAGCCTGTGGGAAAGTTGGAGGATGTGACAATTTTAATAGGTGCAAGGCATTACCCGGTTGATTTCCTGGTGTTGCATACACTGTCTTCAGTGGGAGGCCATGGCTGGCTACTGCAGACGCTTATATTGGATGCTGATCAGGAAATATGGTCATTTCCAATCGTCATAACACCAAGAATCTGGTGATATACCCACCTACAAAACCAGATGCATCCAAGAAGTCAACAGCCAACAAGGAGGCTATATCTATGGTGGAAGTCAAAGAGCAAGATGAAGAGGTGAGACCGGTCCTTACTATCGGCCAGGCCCTTCAGTTGAAGATGGAATCAGAAGATGATGTGATCACTTCCTTTATGAACAATCCTTTTTCCATTTCAGAATTAAATTAGCAAGCATTAGAATCTATTTTAAGCTGTGAGACTCAGGGAGATATTGAGACAGTAGAAGAATTAGAGGAAGATGTTGATGCACCTCATGAAAGCGTCCAAGTGGAGATAGAACCAGGAAAAACCTTGAATATCAATCGAGGTCTGTCAAAGTCCCAGAGGAGGCAACTAATAGATGTTATTCAGAAGTATAAAGAAGCTTTCGCCTGGGATTATTCAGACATGAAGGGGATCCTTGATAATTTTTTCACCCATCATATATACATCAAAGAATATTGTTGCCCTATAAGACAGCCTCAGAAAAGGATGAACCCGGCATTAAAAAACATTGTGAAAGAAGAGCTTTAGAAATGATTAGATGCAGGTTTTATCTACCATATCTGAGACAGCCAATGGGTTTCACCACTGGTAATGGTTCCTAAGAAAAATGGTAAGTGGAGAATTTGCATGGACTACCAAGAGTTAAATAAGGTAACGAAGAAGGATCATTGCCCTCTACCATTTATCGATCAAGTCTTAGACACATTGGCTGGTAAGAAATTTTTTTGATTTCTGGATGGGTTTAGTGGATACAACCAAATTCAGATTGCTCCTAAATATCTAGACAAGACCACTTTCACATGCCCTTGGGGAACATTTTCATACCAGGTTCTTCCTTTTGGCCTATGTAATGCCCCTGAAACATTTCAGAGGGAAATTTTGGGAATCTTCTCTGATTTAATAGATGATGGTGTTGAAATTTATATGGATGATTTCACTCCCTATGGGAAATCATTCCTGGAGGGGCTGAAAAAATTAGAAAAATTCCTTGAAAGGTGCATACAAGCGCGTGTTTCCCTGAGTACATTAAAGTGTCACATGATGATGGAACAAGGAATTGTTCTGGGACATTTTCTTTCAGCTGAAGGAATCAGGATGGACCCAGCAAAGGTAAAGGTAATTCTGAACTTTCCAACACCTAAAATTCCCACAAAGGTACGTATTTTTATTGGGTATGCTAGTTATTATAGGTGCTTTATGGAAAATTTTGCAAAAGTAGCCCACCCATTATTTCAATTAGTGACAAAAGACTCAGAATTTGTGTGGACACAGGACTGTGAGGTAGCATTTGCAAAGATTAAGGAATTAGTCTTTAGTGCTCCGGTTCTTAGGGGACCAGACTAGGTGTTACCTTTCCATATTCATACAGATGCTTCCCAAACAACAATTGGTGCAGTATTCGGACAACAAGAAGATAAAGTTCCTTATGAAGTCTACTATGTTAGTAAAAATTTGACTCTGGTTGAATTAAATTATACGGTGACTGAGAAGGAGTTCCTTGCTGTTGTCTATGCCATCAACAAGTTCCGGCATTATATTACCAGGTATTCTACCTTTGTGCACACTGATCACGCTGCCATTAGGTATTTAATGAATAAACCTGCTACCCCTGGTCGTGTTACACGATGGCTGTTGCTACTACAGGAATTTGATATTACTATAGTAGATAAACCAGGGAAGGACAATGTGGTTGTAGATTTCTTATCTAGGTTAGAACATGATGGTAAGAATACGCCAGTTGATGATAATTTTCTAGATGAGCATCTGTTTGCAGTATCTAATAATACTCTGTGGTATGCAGATATTGCTAATTATCTTGCTACAAGTGAAGTGCCCCATCATTTATCTTATAAGGAGCAGAGCAAGATCATTCATAAGACTGCTCGTTATTCATGGATGGAAGGATATCTTTTCCATACAAGGATTGATCAGCAGATTCGACATTGTGTGGCAAGATATGATATTTATGAGATCCTAAAAGCTTCACATGATGGACCCTGTGGAGGACATTTTGTAAATAAATGGACAGGCCATAAAGTGTTGTAGATGGGATATTATTGGCCCTCCATTTTTCGTGATGCTCGAGATTATATTCGAAGGTGTGATGGTTGTCAAAGGATGGGACAACCTGGGAAAGCAGATGAAATGCCTCTTCAACCCCAGATAGTCATTGAACCATTTGAGAGATGGGCCATTGATTTTGTTAGCCCATTTAACCCACCTTCTCATGAAAAAGATTACATCCTAGTTTTTATTGATTATGTAACCAAATGGGTGGAAGCTAGAGCAGTCACAAGGGAAATAGAGCAAGTAGTGTCAGACTTTCTTTTTGAAGAAATATTTGCTAGGTATGGGACTCCCAGAGAAATTGTATCAGATGGAGGATCACAGTTCACATCTCACATGATAGAGAAATTGATGCAGAAGTATGGGGTCAAACATAGAATAACAACCCCCTATCATCCATAGGCGAATGGACAAGTAGAGAGTAAAAACAAGGTATTGGAAAATATCTTGACAAAGATAGTAGCAAGTCATCGCTGGGATTGGGCACAGAAACTTCCAGAATCTTTATGGGCCTATAGGACAACATGGCGCAATACAACAGGATTTCCCCCCTTTGAATTAGTCTACAGGAAATCTCCCCTATTTCCAGTGGAATTTGAAATTAGCACACTCAGAACAGCCCTGGAAGTAGGCTTGGATTTATCAGAAGCACCAACTGGAATAGCTGAATGAGTTAGAGGAGATCCGATTAGCAGCTGTCTAGAGAACCAATACTTTTCAACAACAGAGGATGAAATGGCATGACAAATTTATTAAAACTAAGGTGTTTAATGAAGGGGATTGGGCGTTACTGTATGACTCCAAATTTAAGGACTTCAGGGGCAAACTTCGTACTCGCTGGATGGGACCATATCAAGTGGATGTGGTGTTCGATAATGGAATAGTTAGACTAATTACAATTGATGAGAATAAGACTTCAGTTGTAGTAAATGGACACCGTCTAAAATTATACCACCGTCCAACCTCTAAAGATGCCTTTGTTAAAACCATTTCACATTCAGCTGATTTAATGATTATTGCAACTAAAGACACTCTCACCCCCCATTAAAATAAATAAATAAATAAAATAAAATAAAAAAATTCAAAAAAAAAATCAAAAAAATAAAAATAAATAAATAAAATTTCCAAAAAAAAAAAAAATGTGGTTATTTCTCACTTGTTTGTGTTTTGCAGGAATTTAATATTTTCGGCCAGGAGGAAAGCTATATTGTTGGTGTTGTTACTCCGGAGTTGCTGCTACACTACTATTGTTGTTACTCTGAAGTTGCTGTTACACCGCTGTTGCTGTTACTCCAAAGTTGCTGTTACATTGTTGTTGTTGTTACTCCGAAGTTGCTACTACATTGTTGTTGTTGTTACTCCGAATTTGTTGCTACACCGCTGTTGTTGTTACTCCGAAGTTACTCCAAAGTTCCTATTACACCATCGATGCTATTACTCTAAATATTGCTACTACTCCGAAACTGCTGTTACATCGTTGATGCTATTACTCTGTAGTTGCTCTGATTCCATAGCTGCTGTTACTCTGTAACCGTTGTTACTCCATCACTACCATTACTCCACAACTGCCATTACTCTATTACTGCCGTTACTCCACAACTGCTGTCATTCACTCTTGCTGCTACTCACTATTCATGAAAAACACTTTTGTTGTTACTCCACCTTAAGGTAAGTTCGCAGGTACGTCTCTGCTGATTTTTATGGATTTAATTAAATATCTCGAAAGGACAGTCAGAGTGCGCCAAGGACGGCTATCACTTTATGTTGGGGGGAAGGTACCGTCATAATAACTGACAGCGTACTTAACAAAGGTACTTATGACACATGACCATTACTAAATTTAATTTAATGACTTTAAGTACGTTGTAATTATGTCATTGAGTTGGGATGCATACTTGCACGCATAGGAGTCACATCAGTCACCTTGTAAACATTCCGTATTAAAACCAAACGTATCTAACAGTACCACTGCAATCTGTTTCAAACATACCAGTACTTTTTTATCCATTAGATTTGGAAATGGCCATGACGTCGTTACAGTTACTAACAGTTTGGAGCTTGCCACTCTTCCCCCACCAGCTGACTGTAGCCATCGTGCCGCTTCCGCCTTCGCAACAATGGGTGGTTGATCTGTGCGCCATGAGCCCGACGATTCATCAAGGATCCGACACAATCGAGAATTATGGTAGATATTTGTAAATGTAGGTTGCGACGTCTACTTGGATATACTAAATGTCTAGGATGAGGAAATTATGCTGGAATTTGCACTAAACCTAGAAGAAGGATTTTCTCGGGTCTGCAGACTCGAAATCCCAGTTACAGAGGAAACGATTGCAGAGGTTAGCGGATTACCATAGGGAAGCGAACGATGGTTTTCCAAAAGAACTCCTCTTCTGAAATTCCCCGAAGCTTTTCTCCAAGCTAAGGAGAGTATTGCACAGAAAGTCCGGGTGTACGATAGAATGTCATTGTCGCGGCCATGGAGTGATGTTGCAGAAGCTATAATCAAATACATAACTTGCGAAGGGAGATATTCTACTCTCTTTAAATACCATCTGCATATACTGGCACACCTGTGGTTTCCCCAAGTGGAATCCTTTTCAATGAATGTACCTTATTTTATTTTGAGAATCTTGAATTTGATGGCGAACTTGGCTCGAGATGCGCAACAAGTGTTAGCAGTCCTTTCCCACCATGGGCTAGTGCAGTTATTAGTATTTAACGCTATCGATAGGATTCCAATTCCGTGAGAGTGGTTCCAAAACTCCACTGAAGAAGAAATTGAAGCTCCTATAGCTGCTAGGGCAGAGGAACCTGAAATGATGCAAGAGGATGAGGCTATGCAGGGAGACGAGGAGGACGTTTATGTTGATCAGGAAGAGCCTGAAGAAATGGAGATGGAATCCGAGGGATGTGAAGAGGATTCAGCTTTACAAATGAAAGCCGAACAAGTTGAAGTTGTAGAAATTCTTACTAGCACTTTGGCTGAGGCTGCTCCACAAGAACCAGCCCAGTCCGCGGAGCCACCCAGAAATTCTTATTAATGTGGAACCTATGGAGGAAATAGTTGTGACCACCCTGACTATGGAAGCTACAAGGGAAATGGCGGGTGAAGCGAGCAGTGGGGCCGACGCTACTCCATAAGAACTAGTGCCGACCCCAGGATTGGATGGAGAAAATTTGTTCCAGTTTTCTGTCTTTTTTCCAAAGGGGGCGTAGGTAACCCTTTCCCCACAGCAAAGAGAAGAAGAAAACAAGGCCATTCCAATGCCTCCAAGTTTGAAACAAAGGCTGCAGCTAGAAGAAACCCTAGCAGGCACATCAGCAGAAGGGGATCCTACTGGGCCACCGTTGATTGAGGAAGATGTACTTAAAGAAGGAACGACCATTAGTGGAGAGGAGGGACCAAGTGAAGCGGTCCCGACGAATCCTCCAGTGGCACATGAAGGTATCAAAAGGGTAAAGCAAGAAATGATAGAAGAAGGGCAGGCAGTGGAAATCAGATCGTCTGTCAACCTGGCAGAGGCAGCTCTGAGGAACTCACCTAGAACATTCGGAGCCGAGGAAGTACAGGTGAAACAAGAGGAAGTAGAGTTGGGTAGGTCACGAAGACCACCTATCAAGCAAAGATATTAGCATCAGTTTAGAGAAACAATGCAGTTGAAAATGGAAGTGATGAGTTTGAGGAGCAAAGTGTATAAGATGAAGAAGCAGATAAATAGGTATAGACGGAGAGCCAAGAGACCCAGGGTTGACAGGGTCGAAGTATGAACCAAGATAGAACCACTTGAACAACTCTTTGAAGCTCGATAATATGCCCTAATGGCTGAGCTACAGACATGGAAATCCACTGCGGCCTAGTAAAAAAATGAAATCAAAAGAACTGAAGAGAAAGCCTCCACAACCATCTTCAGATATGTGGAGCGTATGGATATTATGAAGTTGAGGCATGCCAAGCAGTAGCTCAAGATGGAGCAGCTGGAAAAGCAGGTGGCCGAGCTGAAAAATGATAACGAACAAATGTTCAGTCTGGTGCAAGAGGTGATGGCATGCCACCCCCCTGCTTCTTGCTATTATTTGTTTTTGCATGAACGTTTTCTTTTATTTTGCATGGAAATAATTAAGAATGAGGTCAGTTATGAGATTGAGGATGGTGTACAATTCCTATGGACTATGAGAAATCATGATGTGCCAACTTAGCACTTGATGTGTGAGTTTTATTTGCATGGGTATTTGCTACGGCTGGACAGGAATTTTAACCAGTCCCATATGTGGGGGACATTCATCTGAGGGCCCTCACCTCTTATACTTTTAATAAAATTCATTAGCAGAAGGCTTGTGACACTTTTGAATCTAACCAAGTCACTAAGCCATTTATAATAAGGGAAGAGCATGAAAGGTCAGATACTGTATTCAGCAGGCACTATGCCTTTTTGAAGTTTGAGGAAAAGAAAGCTAGAATGTTGAGAACACAAAGGTGGTGTCTTGATCTTTGTGTCAATCAGATAACTATTTTTCAGAAGGAAGCTCTGGATTCTTGTTAGAGGAGATGGATGATGTCACCAACAGTTTTCAGAAGCAGGGAGCCTTTTGGGGCACCCAATTTTTCCCGAGTACTCACTCGAGTACCAAGGTACGTGGCATGCATCCAAACATGTGGCACTCAGAGGATGGGGCTTCAATTTCAGTATCCTATTCTTTGGCTACCGTCAAAAGTCTATACTCCAGCTTATAATGTTCCGGCAGACTGTTGGAAGGAGGTCCTTCTTTCAGATCGGTTTAAAGTCCCAGGGACAGAGATGACTCTGGAGTACGATCTTGCCGGGCTTCATCAAGCTCAAAACTTGCAGAACCTGGATCTGTGGGGTCGGCGGGCTGCATGAGGGCATGCAGAATGCTAGCTAGGGGGAGATGTTGGGCACCGAATTTGGCTATTTCTTTGCCCACTTTTGTCATCCTTTTTGACCCCTTTTTGCTTAATTTACCCACATTTGTTATGATAAACTTCTGAGGTAAATACCCTGACTTGTCCAATTGGGATATTTTTATTAATGAAGTGAAATCATGGGGTTTTACCTAATTTTGGCACTAAGGTTTGTGTTTGGCTACATATTAAAGATAGGAACCCTCGCTCCAACAGATCGCAACAAGAATCGGTAACAGCAAGCCAAAGGGGGAATGTGCGGCTGAACTACGACTCCCTGGGCCTATTCTTGGCCCTTTTGCTCCATGCAGAGTAGCTGTTGTTCGTGTCATTTCAACCAGAGTCCATTTTTGAACACACGATTCTCATGTTTCAGGGAAATCTATTATTCCCTTGTATTGTGTATAAAATTGACATTGTTCCTGTAATTCGGGGTTCCGAAGAGAAGGATGTAATCACATTTCATAAATCAATAAAATACATCTATTTTTATTGTTCCAAAGTGTTTCATAGCTAACACAGCCCTAATCAGAGAGTTGGGCCCACTCTTCTGATCAGGTGTTGCGTCTGTGTATATGTGTGGATTTATTTCCGTTGTGCTATGGTTGTATTTTTATTGTTGTTAATTCAGATTGATTGAATTTTCTGTATTAAGTTACTTCACGACAATGCTTTGAGTTTTGACTATAAACCCTCGGCTGAATGAATTGAATGCTTTTTCCTGCATATTCCTTGCGCGTAGCCTTGAAATGATACGCTCCCAGATTGATAAGATTAATGTCGGATTGGGGTGGATAGATCATCCCTACTTGAACACCAACACTAATATTTCTCCTACTCCTATCTGCCCTTGTATTTTCTGCTCAGGCCTCCATGCTTCAATGTTTCTTCATTCGTCTGATTACCCTCTGGCTTCTCCTTTGCCACAGTCATCGACTCTATGTTCCATTATTGTATCAATGTAGAAAGATCATCTTCAGTGATTAAGTATGGAAGAGGATGCCATGTCTTCATTCTATCCTTCCAATCCTGTACATATATTCTATGGAAGTGTGCCTTGAACTTTGAAACTATGTTATATTGGTGGTACAGACTTGGTGACAACCGAGGATGTTGGTTCACCACCATATGTAGATCCATGTGGTACAATACAAAGAAAACTCAGTTCTCCTATGCTCTCGACTACTTGATAGTATGCCACAGCAAGGCATATCGTGCTGCTTCACATACATATATGTCTATCACATGAAACTATGATTCCTCTAGTTTTTTCCATGCTATCAGTGTGATGATCAAAATAAGCCACACGTATTGAAAGGATGAAGCTTTCTCCTGTGCTTCACAGAAATCCTCCAAAAATTCCCTGCATAAATACCCAGTCCAGTTATACTATACCTCGTTGTGGCAGCATGAAGCTAGTGAAACTACTACTTCAGGGACTTCACTGGCTCAAAATTTACACATAATATTCCTAGCCAAGATATGTGCGGTGAAGCGTACTCCTTGGTCCTTGATCAAATTTATGTCGTAGCCTTACTTTCCCTTCACCAATTCGAAATTATCCTTCATGCTTTTCACTATGGATTTTTCTTGGTCCTTACCCACAAAATCTTTGGAGGGATCCCTTCATTGGTATGGTAATAAGGTGATTCTAAATATTAGCATTTCATCAGTGAGGATCCTCTTCCCTAGCCAGAGGAATCCATCATGCAACAACATGAGAAATTTCCTTACGCAAGCAGTGTTGATTATAATTATGACAAAGTGCAACACATACAACATGTTTAGCAATCTAGATTGTTCCAATCCTCTTTCCCACTTAAGTGGGACAAATTTTTTCACTCCACTTTCTGGATAGTGGATTGGCTTTAGGTGTATACTTGGCCCAAATTGTGGATACTTGTTCTCATCATTGAAATCTAAATCTAAAAACTTTAGTTGTGGGATTATTCCTAGTATCTCTCCCTCAACTGTCACTTTCTCTGGCATCAATGGTGTGAATGTGCCATACTTCGCATTTTTGGAGTCCTTCACAGGTTTAGCATTTGGTTTCGTAAGTAGCAAGTATGGTGCCACTAGTGACAAAATTGTTTCACATCTGTATACATCTGTTGTTCTTCCTCTTTTCTATCTGCAATGGCTTGGGGTTCTGGTTATGGCTTGACATGCTTCTTATCTTGCTTCTTATTTGTTATTGCTTCCTTATTCTAGTTCTTTCGCAATGATGTTCAATGTGAGAGAGGTGATGTTGTGGTTGATGGTGATGTTGTAGGTGTAGTAGATAATATTGTGGCTTTGATGAATCCTGCTAGACATTTCTTTTCAAATATGCGGATGAAGTCTTTGGTTTTCATACAGTCATGCAACTTCTACAACCTCTCAACACTTAGTGATTTATGAGCTCTCAGACAAAAAAGTTCCAAAATCTTCGCAGGACATGGAATTTTATATCACTCTTAATCTTCTAGAACCATCATTAGATCATATCTTGTTTGGATATTGTTCATTAACTCCATATCTCTTCCCAAATCCTTTCCATCCTATCTCCATAAATTCAATTTTTCACTCCTCCAGCGAAAATTTTCCCTTTTAACAGTCATATTCTTCCGGAAAAATTCTACGCACTCAATACTGTGGCGAAAAACTCTTCTTACGTCGTGACTTCTATGAACTCCAACATAATCTAGATTTTAGAGAAGAAAATTCCTTCGTCGAAGCTCTTTTTCTACAGAGTATTTTATAGTCTAGTGCCCACTTTCAAATGCAGGTGGCACTAAGACTTTCCTCCTTTTTATTCTTTAGTGCGAAGTTGTAGGGGCAGGGTCATCCCTATACAAATTCAACCTACTGCCATTTACCCTTCCCTAAATCAATTCTCCATTTAACTTTTCCAATTAAGTTGTTTTGCCATTAGTGATATGCTTGATAATATATGGGCCCAACCAATGCATCATGAACTTCCTTGGGAATTTCACAAACTTGCTGTCATAAATGAGTACAAGATGTCCCACCTTGAACTGATTTTGTTTGATATGTCTGTCAATTCAAGCCTTCTCTCTTGCTTTCTACACCTACAGATGGAATTCTACTAAAAATATGTCTTCTTCCATGGAAACCAACTGTTACGTTATTTCCTCCATTGTTTTAGGGTCTGCCACATACGAGAAGGATGCAATTCTCAAGCTAGGCACAATATACTTCATGGGAATCAGAGTTTATTGTCCATATACCAATCTGAAGGTTGTATGACCTACCAAATGTTTACATGTGATCCTGTAAGCCCATAACATAGTTGGAATTCTAAGATCCCAGTCATCTCTGTTGACATTACATACTTTGTTGAATGCAGTCTCAAAAATATTATTAAATTCCTGCACTGTACCATTAGCTTGAGGGTGATAAGGGGTACTCTTTTGGTGATATAATTGGAAATCCTAAGTAAAATATTCGATAGTATTATTCAAGAAATGTGAGCCTTGGTCACTCATCAATATATTCGGATATCCAAATCTAGAAAATTTATTAAAAAAAAAACTTTGTTGCAGTGTTTGCGTTGCAGTTCCTTACTGGTTTTGCTTCGGTTCATATTTTCAAATAATAAGTCGTAGTTATAATGTACCTTCAACCAGTCTTCTTCCTAGGTGGATTGATAGGTCCAACAAAATAAATAGCCCATTTTTCAAAAGCCTGCAATGTCACTTTTGGAGCTAATGGAATCTCATCTCTTCTAGAGGACTTACCTACTCTTTGACATACATCACATTCTCTACAATACTCCTTTGCATCCTTATGTAGTGTGGGCCACCATAATCCTACTCTCAAGATATTCTGCATAGTATCCATTCCTGCATAATTTCCACCAGCTGCACCTCCATGATATTTTGCTATAATCATCAATATTTCATGTTTAGGAAGATATTTGTGCAGTATCTCATCTTGTCCCATATTATATAATTGTCTTGCTATCAATGAAAAATCAGTTGCCTTAACCACCAAGTGTTTCTTCTGTTGTGTAGTATACTTTGAAGGAGCCATCCTTGTCTTCAAAAACCAAATAATATCTTCAAAATGGTCTACCGCTACTTTGATTTCAAATAACTGCGCATTAGGGAGATTATCTTCTATGATATTTGGTTCTTCTCATTTTTCTATTCTTGACATATGGCCAAGTCGTGCATTCAGCCTTCCTCATTTAACAAAAAATTCAAAGTCATACTCCTAGAATAATAATAACCATTTGTAGATCTTCCCTCCCAACACAGACTTATTGACCAAATAATTCAATTTAGATGATATGTAAACATCTTAAAATGTGATCCCAACAAATAATGTCTAAATTTCTACAGAGCATACTCCATATCTAGACCTTCCCTTTCTATTGTAGTGTAGTTCTTCTTAGTTGTAGACAACTTCCTACTTGCAAAAGATATAGGATGGTCAATTTTTCCTTCACTAGGTTGTGCCAATACAACTCCTAAATCTATGCAAGAAGCATCAACATGGACATGGAATTCCTTATTCCAGTTAAGGAATACCAGAATAGGAACAATTACCAACTTCTCTTTTAATATGTCGAGGCTCTTCTAACATTCTTGATTCCGCTAAAAAGTCACATCTTTCTTCAAAAAATTCTCCATTGGCACAGTGATTTGTGCATACCCCTTAATGAATTTTCTATAGTATCATGTATGTCTCGATGTAGTGTGCAACTATCGTATTGTCTTAGGTGGATCCAAATTTACAATGACAACAATCTTTGCACGGTCCACCATGAGTCCTTTCTTGCAAACAACATGTCCCAAAAATATACCAAAAGGCACACAAAATATGCACTTCTTCATATTCAAAGAAATATGATGTTTTCTACAATTTTCAAGCATGAGCCTTAAGATACCAACATGTTTGTTCAACAGTCCAAATATTTTCTAGACATCAAAGTATACCTCCAAGAAATTTTGAATGTACTCCTTAAAAGTTACAACCACCACATCACAAAATATAGCAGGGGAATTCTTCAAACCAAAAGGAATCATTGTATACTGATATGATCCCCATTCTATAGAAAAGGTGTTCTTGTGCCGATATTCAGGTGCAATTATGATTTGATGATATCCTGAAAATACATCTATGAATGAATAGGCATCCTGACCTCCTACATTATCCAATACTTCATCTGTGAAAGAGGTGTGAAAAGGATCATGTAAGAATGCATCATTCAAATTCCGTAGGTCCACACATATCCTAATCTCTCCTTTTGTCTTCTTTTCTTGCACCACCATCGGACTCACCCATTCCAACTCTTCGAAAGGTTCAATAATGTATGATGTTATCATCTTATCAAGTTGTAGCTTCACTTTATCATTGTACTTTTGGTTCCTATAAGGTCTTTGCTTGACTGGCTTCGAATCTGGTTTCAAGGGAATATTCATGACTCCCAAATATCCTAATATTCCCTTCATATTTGAAAATTTAGTGGGAAACAATTCTTAATATTCATGCAGTAATTCTGTGACTTTGTTGACTATCTCCTCGTCCCAATAATCTCCTAATGTTGCAAACTTAGGCTTTGGTTTTGATACATTGTTCACCATCTTGGCCTTCAATAACTATTTGATGTCTGATTCTCTATCTTTGGTCCATGTAATTCACGGTGCCCTTCTGATTCTACTATTTTGATATTTCGAGGGCATTCTTCTTCTTCAGAAATAATGTTATAACATTCCAGTGCACACTCTATCTGCGCAAGACAATTAGGTTTTTTCCACGTTGGTGTGGTTACTCCATCAAAGATATTATCTTTTACTACTTGAAGGGCTGAATCTATTCCCGGACATTCATCCTCAAAGCTGAATGTTAAAATAAAACCATCAACCAAGTCTGCCCAATTACGAGTACCATGGTGCAGTTCGGTTTCTAGATACCAATTCTTAGGTATTATCTCCAATGTGTGAATAAATCCATGTACCCATTCCTATTATGGAATATCCTTCCATGTTGTAATGAATAGCTGGATATTCTCTCTTGGGTCAGTTTAACCATCATATTTCTTCGGAATTTTTGTTTTTACTTGTCCAAACCTCATCCACATTAATCTTTGACATACCTTCCAATATCCTATATCTTCTTGTGTGTGCCCCGCCATCTAGCACAGTTCCATATTAGTGTTGTATCCAAAGCTAAAAATATTTTATCTTCTGGTATCTACTCTTCATAATCATTAATATAAGTTTCTACATTACCCAAAGAATCATAATAATGTAGGTTACATACCTCATATGTCCTACATCAAACTACTTTTTCTATTCTGCACAACGCTTTGTGGATATTTCATGCAATATATTCTGCCATTTCTCCAATTCTTCTTTTGAATATGATGTGTAGGTACTATCATGATCCCATCTAAACTTTCCATCTATAATAGGGTTAATATAATATTCTTCCTTAGCTATAAATTGATATATGTTATCTATGTCTATTGCGTTGTATTCTTCTTTGATTGGTTTTATATATCTTACTCTGTAAGATGGATATAAAGGAACAATCACCTTCATATTGTTTTCTTCAAATATCGTGTCTCTTCTTCAGATTGATTATAGCCATATTTTCCATTGCCTAATCAATTCCAAGCAAAGAAGGGTAAGGGTTACTATCATCAATAATTTCTATTACTTCAAAATGAGAAGCAACATGAACTGCATCAATGTCTACCGTGACACCTGATTGTCTTCCCATAGGAAAGATATTTTGTTGATTTTCCAGTCTTAACTAAATATTTGACCATTGTACCTTTGGCTTACCTATTATTTCCTATTTTTTTTTTCAAGACATTACCATCGTAGCCTAAATCTAGAAGAACTTGATCCATTTCATATTCTCCTATATGTGCACTAAGTCTCATTTATTTTCCAATTCCCTTATGTCAGTGTACATTATTAACTATGCGCGTCTCACTTCGCGACACTTCATTTGATGCATAGGAATCTATCAATTCCTAAAGCCCTTCTACAACCTTATGATATCTTAATAACTTCATACAAGTCTGTAGAAAAGATCTCAACATACTTGCCTGATATGCTGAATTCTATTTCAAATCTTGATCTTGCGTTGAAACTTGGTTCTCTATCGGAACTAATGGCATAACACAATTACTAGGCCCTGGTTCTGTAGTACAAGTTGAATCTCCTACATCCATAAAAATTTGCTTCACTTCCATAAACGCTTTATTTCCTTTTTGAACATAAAAAATAGGAACTTTCTTCGGATTCTTTCTAACCCATGCACCTATATTTTCAAATTCCTTCTTCCCACCTTCTTTATCACTTCGAGTCGCAACTCCACTTCTAGTGATAATATTAACACAAGATTCATCGTTCTCTTTTTAGCCTTCATTATCTGGATGTTCTGTGTGGGGTGTTGGTTCCTTTTTTCTTTCATTTTTTCCATAAGCATAGGAGAGTCTTCAATTACATGATCAAATGATTTTCAATACTTACATGTTGTAGTAGGATTCTGAAAATATCTTACAAAATGACTCGCCTGGTCCCAGTTATAGAAAATGATATGTCCTCATCCTCGATCAGCTCCACCACCTTGACCTCTTCCTTGATAACCTCCTCTACAATCACATTTTCCATTGGCCTCATGTGCGCGGTCCTCTGATTGCATTCTGTAACTATCAACATCATACTCCATCATTAGATCATAACTTCAACAATTATTCTCATCATGCCATACTAACTTACAAATTTTTCAAAACAGGTTCCATTGGGTCTGCACATATTTATGCAACAAATAACATTCTTCAGAGCAATGTTGGCCTCCTATCCCACATATCTCACACCATAGGCTGGATATTGTATTCAAAGGATTAGGTGCTCCACTAGCCATGTAATCTCGGAAAATAGGGCATTGTTCCTTAGAATGGCCCTCTAATTTTCACTTTGTACACCGCACTTCATCTTTGACTTCTTTACCCTTCTTGATATCCTACAATTGCAAGGTAAATTTTTCCAGTTGACTCTGAATCTGCTGCATTTCTGCATTAGTGTCCCCTATCGACAAAGCTTCCAAATTCATCGTAATTTCTAGAGCTTCAACTTGAATTTCTATCTTCTATTGTGTTAATGGAAACCTGAAATGTGGTAGCAGCACAACTATAAACCATTATTTATGCTTCTCTAGCGGTATTTTGAAGATTACTTGATCCAATAACACCTTAAACCTTTGATCAAGCTCCCAAACAGACTCATTCACTTTCTGTTTGATCTCCTTTAACTTAGTAATGCACTATGATTGAGACTTTGGCTTATTGAATTCTTGTATCAACGCTTGCTTAATATCTGCAAATGTACCATTTTGAGTGGTCAAATAATTCATATACCATGTTAATGCTCTATATCGAATTTTCATAATGAGTTTTGCCTTATTTATATCTCCTTCATTGATCTTCTTTGTTGTCCATACAACTTTGTCTAGAAACAACTGCTTTGGTTCCTCTGATCCAGTTCCTCTGAAAATAGGTAGCTTAATATCATCAACCATACCTCTTTTTAGGTATAAGGGGGAGGGGGAATGGAGTGGGGGATATTAGGGGTAGGGGGAGCAGGGAGACCACCATCACCATGACTACTACTGAATTTTGGCTTTGACGAACTCTGAAGCTATAAGGAGCTATACTACGAAGTTTCCTAGGAGTTCTCTAGGTAGCTTTCTTCCTTTTCACCTTAATATTCACTCAATAGAGAAATATAATCAATCTCTGTGAAGGTATTTAGATCTTCTTCACATTTTCTCTTTCTAGTATCTACTCTATACCTTTTTCTACTTTACCTTGTACTGACTTCTTGTTCAGATTTACTTCTTCCTCCAAACATAAGTAAACTAGCAATATGATTGCATACACAAAAATCATTTTTCACACAGAAGCATATTAATTTAGAGTTTCAAATAATTCAAATAATTACCTCATGGTCCTTTGAATAATATTTTCTCTGTTTCATTGTAGGACACAATCGAGTATATAGTGAACTCACTAATGAATCTACCGAAGATGCTATCAATCCAGAAATCGACAGCCCTTGAAATATTATTGTTAGTTCCCTTGATTTATTGTATTAGCTTAGGAGTCCATGTTGTAGGTTCTTCGTTCTTAAATCATTCCTTCCTTTCATTCAACCTTGATACCCATTCATATAATTCACCAATAAATGATAGGAAGAAAATTTCACATTTCTATGTAAAAATATACGTATGTAAACATGCTTCAGACATCAGATGAGGGTTTTTGTTCTCTTTATCTGCAAATTCTCGCTCCTTCTGGACTATCCAATCTTGAATTTCCTTCTTTGACAAATGCCAAATCGACATATCCCTCAAACAGATCTCAATCCTGGCAACAAAACCATTTGTTGGCTCGTTTGGGCTTGACCCAAGTTCGATCTATGCTGCACACCAAAAAAACCCTTGATCACCGTCCCTTTCGACAACGAACTATAAGCAGATCGTAGTCTCCCCCAAGGTGACTATTGGTGGTTGGAGAAGCAAGTTTCAATAGCCTTGAGGGACTGCATGATGAGGTCAATATACTGTGTTGATAGTATAATTCAATATACATAAAATGATTGTGTTGTATAAAAACATTTACTTACTTCGCCACATTCAATAGTACATAGTATAAAACATCATAAACTATATTTTTATAATGTGCAACAGTAACAACTACTTCACATAAACTAATATTAAGAACATAGACAAGAAACACAAAAGAACACAGAATATATCCAAAAAACTTCTTCTTTATTATGATGGATATTTTAATTACAATCATCTCTCTGACCTGTGCACACAGCCGTAGGTGGTCTGTGCACTAATCTGCCAACTCTTCCAAGGTATCTATGCACTTAGTTGCAGAGCCTTTGCTTCGCTACAAAGCCAAATACAAAACTAGACCTTAACCATATAACTTATAATGATGATATATTTCGATATAGAATTACATCCCTTTTTATAATATTACATAATTAAAAAACCATGGTCCAAATACCATGGGCTATACAAAATAAGAAAATATAACCCAAACCCATTAAAAAAAGGAGGGGCTTTGACCCACTGTGAAGCCCCTAATATATCATATGGTATATCCACAATGCCTTCTTGTGCGCTATACTTCGCGCTCTGCTCCTCAAAATGCAAAGACTTAGCCAAAATAGAGGGAAAGTTGGGTTGCACCCAAAACATACATGGCACATGACATATGTCTACCTAGAGTTCTATATAATATTCACAAAAAAAAAAATTTATGTATGTGGAATATTTATTTTGTACATTTAATAAAAATAAATGCACAACATAAACAAACATATAAATGGATATTTCTAGGGATGCCAAGTTTAAAGAGTACTTTCTCTCTTTTTTTTTAATTATATTAAATTATTTTTATTTATAAAATAGTAGGTTTATGGCTTATTTGTATGGCTAATAACTATTTAAATAAAATTATATATCTCTATAAAATATAAATTCATTTGACATGATCAATGGCACTCTTCATATTTTGTTTAAAGGTTTGTATTTCTTGGTTTTGAGGCCAAGACTAATTCCAATTATGGATACAAATGTATTTTATTATATTATTTGAATTAAATAAAAAGATATATATGACTAAGTGTGTAAACACCACACCCATTCAACTGTATTTCTACCCATATATACATACATAAGTAATATTTCAAATGTAAAAATTGTTGTTTTTTATTGTCACTATAACCATGGTTCATCATGCATTTAATATGTGTAATAATATGTTTGTGAGTGTATGTTCATAGCTAATTTCAATGCACACATGCTTGGAGATGAAGTGTGTGTATCTAACTTGGGTTGCAATACCTTGAACTTTGTTAATAATCATCCTAGGGGGTGACTACATATTCTATGGAGGGTGGGAGTTCATGGTTCTATTGGGTAGGGATTAAATAGAGCACAAACAAATTGGGATTAGTAGAGATTTAATCAAATATTAGTTGAGCTATTAGTATTAATAATGACTCAATTATAGGATAACTTGAGTTTTTTTGTACTCTACATGCATTAAATTGTTAGTTAACAAGGTTTATAGCATGGGAATGCTTTGTTTCTCTATGTATTATTTTATAATGCTTAGATAGATCATAGAAATTTTCTGAGGAATTTTATAATGTATATAGAAAACATAGATAGAAATGTGTGATTATAGGTTATGTACATAATGCATACGTAATACTTTAAGATTAAAAAAAATAAAGCTAATGATTAAGCTATGGATAAGAATCAATGATACAAGAAATTTGAATATGGTGCTATAGATGATTGATTGAGTATTATATTAATTGGGTGTTTGGATTAATTGCCACTATAGATAACTAGGAAGACCAAATATAATCAAATAATAATTCAAGGCAACACAAGTAGATATCACTATAAAGAAAACTACATGGAAAAGATCTCTATAATTAGATAGATATGGTTATTCTTAATTTTAGTTGTTTCTTTTTGTGTAAATAAGCCTTTTCCTATTAAATTGATACTAGATTACATAATATCACAATTTTGTTTCTGTGGTCTTCCAGATAGGAAACCAAACCAATGACAAAGTTTAATGGCTTTTATCCCAAATGTCCATATACTAATGGGTCACACAAAAAAATATATATTTACAAATAATTCATTATGGAATACATTATGCCACAATACTGGTAAATTTCAAGTGAAGTACAAATACCTTAAGTTATTTGAAATCATATTGAGAATGTGGAAATATCAATAGTTCCTAGAATGAATGGATTGACCAGACATGCAATAGTTGGTTTGTTGCAAAGCTTCTATTCAATACTAGCTAGTTCTTGATTTCTTCAACCCCCAATAAGGTTTCTTGATCTTTATTTATCACATGGATAATTCTCAGTCTCTAATCTTCACACAAGTGACTTTTCTAGCTTATCGAAATATGAATATGAATGTCTTTGCATCCCAGGTTGGCCAAAAGTTTAATACCTTATTCCCTATTCTCATTACATTATAGCGAATAATGATTGGAATAATATGAATCAAATGGTCAATATGTGTGATATATTTCTCCAAACTCTATTTTTGTTAAAAAAAATGGAGAAGCTCCCTGATTAATTTCTTTACTCTTGAGGTCACTAGCTGAGCATCATCTTCCACAGTCATCCTAGAGAATCATTGTGATCACATGATAACAAGGTTAGTCTCTAGAGCTACAAATTCAGTTGAATTATTAACTAAATTTTCCATACTATTGGAAATAGAAATAATAGTTTCCCATAGTTGTATTAGAAGATTCTTCTAAGACCAATAGAATCTAGATTGCATTTAGATGTACTGATAAAATTAATTTTAAGGAATCAATAGGGATGAGTGATCTAGAATTTTGGAGGACTAGAATATGTTCTTCTTGGAGTAAAATCATTAATAGAAGGAGATGAAAACTACTAGAAAGTAAACAAAAATGTGGCATCCAAACCTTTTCCTTCTCAGTATAACGAGACAATCGTGGATTAGTACCATTTCATGGAAATTATGCAATGTTATTTCCCATATTACCTTGCCTTATAATGATTGTTTATTAAATATATGTTTTTTCCTCTCCTTCCATGTGTTCCATACCCAAAGCCTTGGAATGAGGGCCCAAACTTGATTTACAATAGGATTTTTTAATCATAAATCATCTCCAATCTTCAATTATTTATATGTGCCATTCCAATTACTGTTTGACTGTCCAAATAAGCTAAATAGTTAACAACATGGAGTTTCAAACAAAGTGAACATATCAAGCAAGTGTTCCATGTATTATGCATCCTATCTACACAAAAAATTGAGGTAAAGGTATTCAAATACTTTGTGGGAAATTATATCCCACAAAATGGATCTTGTATGTACTAATAAATAAAGAAATTGGGAAACCCTCAAACATAATTTATGACCCCTTACTTTTTTATAGATTAGAGAATGATAAATACCGGTGTGAGTTATAGCTAGTTCATATGACTCTTTGGTTCTGAACATACTCTTCTGGTACGGTAGCCCCATCAAAGTTTGTTTTGACCCTTATAAATTGGGATATTTTCTTTAGTGAAGTTCTTCCATTAATGTTTTTATATTGTCTTGATCAAGAGTTTTAAGAAATATTTCCTTATTTTTCCATTCTCTCCATAAGGTGTGCCATGCTATTTTGTGCCAATAATATGCTACTATGAAGAAACCTATATATTTCATAAGCTCTTCCATAGAAATAAATTCCACTTTGTCACCTAGCTTTTGATACTACTACGATGAGTTCATCCAAAATAAGGAATCCTCTCACTCCCAAACCTACCAAGAACAATGTTAATCTATCATGAATTTATTAATGCTGAAAAGTTTCCATATTGATTATCCTTGAATATGGTTTTGAGCTCACAATTGTTGTTCCCATGATCATTAAGAGGAGTTGTAATTCCTACTTGATAGTTCCTTCATAAATCTTGGCCACCTTGAATCCACCTCCACCATAATATCCACCCCCCCCCCACAATGTTACTTATAATTTCTAGATCATAAATATCAACACCTCCTACCATTTTGGGAAGACATAATTGATTTTATCCCAAGGTATAAGGGCCCATTTTCTTTCTTGAATATCCCCTCCATAGAGGAAGGATATTGAGATAATATTTGTTAGGATACTCGGACACATAGGAAATAGTTAAGTATAACTTGGTCTAGTGTAGAGTTAGGTAAAGTGTGTTTCTTTACTATTTACATTTGTAACTTATAATCCGTCGGTCACGATTTGTAGTGATTCGACGGTTCACTCTCTCCTTGGTATTAACGACACTTGATTTGTGGCTTAACACCCGATTGGTCCATGATCTCTATTAAGAGCATGGAGGGTCATTTTTCCGATAACCTTTTATGAGAGTAACATATGTAAACTTTCTTTTTATATTAATAAAGTGCCTAAAGTGGCCGCGTTGGCTTAGGCCATGGAATGTTTCCCTCTTCGAGAGTTTTAACCACGTGATATACTAGTGTACTGATTTGTGATTGTTTGTGAGCGGTGAAATTTGGTTCTTTATCTAAGGAACTTACCCTGTAAATTCCTACATGGTATCAGAGCTATTTTGAGGGCCACATCTGTTGTTGATCCAAATCCGAAGCCGGTTTGACTGCATGTGACTGTTGTTTTCTAGATCTAGATTTTTGAACTATTTCGGTCCTGGATAACTGCTTTGTTGTGTCCAAAACATCCGTTATAGTGAGGAACGCCTTTCTTTTCATGCGAAAATATTTTTGGTTTCCCAAGTTATGTCAGTTTATATTTGGAGGTATAAAGTATCTTCTTTGCAGTTATATTTGTTAATCATTTTTGTTATTTCAGTTCCCTCTATTTATTTCGGTTTAATTTTATTTATTTATTTGTCGGATTTATACCCTCTTCCCTTTTTATTCTCTTTTCTCCGCGCTGTGTGTGAGCTCGGAAAATAAAAAACAGGAAGAAAGGATTTTTTTTTGCTATGTATGCTCTTTCCCTGCGTCTTTGTGCGATCTCGGGAAATCATAAATAGTGATAAAAAATATAGTTGTTGGTAAGGCTAACCGAAAATCTAACATTTTTCCATAAAGCTTGCATTTCCTTTTTTTTGTGCACGGATTTTGTGTTTTTTTTGCAAGAAAAAGCACGCACACCGAAGAGTTGAAAAAATAAATAAAAAATAAAAAAAAACTCCTTCCTCCTTTCAAACAATTATAGAATCCTTTTACTAGCTCACTTGGTGAGAAGTTAGTTTATGAGAATAGAGGTTTTGGGTTCAAGTCTCTTTCTCAAGCTTCTTTTTCTAAAAAGGTTTTTTTTAAAGGGGCAGGATTTTTTTTTTTTAAGTAGAACTTCATCATCAAATTTCAACCGTTCCCGTAACTATTCGACATCTACAACTCAGTTTTTTCAACAAGGCATAACTTCTTCATCCATAAGCCATTTTTTGAGCTGTTTTTTTTTAATCAGCCTAATTTTTCGATACCTTTCCATTGGAGCAGTTAGTTTTAGATCTTTTCAGCTTCACTTTATTTTTTTTAAATGGAAAGTGCATGCCCTTTTATTCTTAACAACACCAATTATTTCCAATGGCTACCTCACATGGTAGATTTACTTAAAAGTAAATGGCTTTATAGAATAGCCACAGGACAAGAAAATAAACCTTCCAATGAAAATAAAGCCGCTAAATTGGAAAATAAACAAGATCGAGCACAATGGTTGATAGGAATTTCCATTGCTCAAGATCTTCGATTTCATATCCTTGACATTGAAACCCTTAATTAAGCCCTGAAAAAGCTAAATACTATTTTTGGCATTCAAAATAAAATTAGGGCCCATCAGCTTGAAAATGAGTTTCTTACTTTGGACCCCAATAATTTCTCCTCTATTGAAGATTTTTTGTCCAAATTCAAGATCCTTATACTTCTTTTAAAAGGTTGTAAGGTAAAAAAGGAAGATAGTAGCCTCATCTATTCCATTCTTTCTAATATTGGCCCTTCATACTCTGTATTTGTTGCCACCTTCCATTCCACTAGATAAGCCCTCATTTCTCAAGGAACAACCTACAAGAATCCCTCTTTTGATGCCTTTTGTGATTATTTGATAAGAGAACAAGAAAAAATCTTACACCTTGGTCTTATCACTTCTGGAAATGCTTATAAGAAAGCCTTAGCAGCCCAACATCAACCATATAAAAATAATCCCCAGAAGAAGTATCCTAAAAAGTATGGTCCTAAACCAAACAAAGGTCTTAAGAAATTGCAGCCACAAACTAACAAAGAAACTCACCAAACTGAGAAGGCAACTAAAAAAAAAGGGAAGAAAATAGTTAGACCTTGAAAATTTTGTAATCGTGATGGTCATGTAGAGTCCAAATGTTTTAAAAATATGGAAGCCTTGGAAGCAGCAATGAAGAAGCACCACATCAATTTGGAGACCTCTTCAACTTCATCTTCAGGAATGGCACTTTTTACTTGTGCTTGTCAAGCATATGGTTATGCATTAAATGTATCTTCTTCTTCTCATTCTCATGAGTGGCTCATTGATTCTGGAGCTTCTTACCACATGGCCAAAAATAAAGCCATGTTTTCTTCTTTAAATGATTGTAACACCAAAAATATTTATGTTGGTGATGATAGATCTCTTAGTGTTGTAGGATCTGGAACTATACATATAGATAATGGTAAGTTTAATGATGTACTATGTGTTCCTACCTTGTCATGAAACCTTCTATCTGTTTATCAGATAACTCATTCAGGTGAAAGGAAAATAGTAGAATTCTCACTTCATGATGTTGTAATAAAGGACCTCAAAGATCCTAAACATATTTTAACTACTGGCATTGTTGATGATTCCACAAGGTTGTATAATTTTTACAACTTTGGGTCATCATGTCTTCCCTTAGTTTTTGTTGCTCATAATGATGAAGTGAGAAAAATTGGCATGAGCGATTTGGTCACTTAAAACTATGTAAAGAAAAAATGGTGACAATTCTTCCTATGGTATCTTTCCGAGATGGTGTTTTATCTGGATGTGTACTCGAAAACATCATCGGAATAGTTTTGACAAACGTTCCTCTTGGCACGCTTCATCCCCTTTGTAGCTTGTACATAGTGACTTATGTGGTCCACTTCTTGTTGTTTCTTTCTCTGGTAGCAAGTAATTCTTAACTTTCATTGATGTTTTTTCCTGACGCACTTGGGTATACTTGTTAAAACTCAAGAGTGAATTTTTTAACATATTCTTGGCCTTTAAGGCCTTTGTTGAGAAACAGTCTAGACATCAAATTCTTAAATTAAGATCAGACAATGGAGGAGAATATGTTAACAAAAAATTTATCAAATTTTGCACTGAGCATGGCATTCAATTGAAACATATTGTCCCATATACTCCACAACATAATGGTGTAGCTGAAAGGAAGAATCACAGCTTAAAATAAATGCCTAATTGTATGCTTCAATCTAAAGGGCTTAGTCTCAATTTTTGGGCAGAAGTAATTAACTGTGAAAATTACATAGTAAATCACACTCCTACTAAGGTTTTAAGGAATATAACTCCAGAAGAAGCATGGAACTCAATAAAACCAGATATAAGCACTTTCGTGTTTTTGGAAGTGATGCTTGGGCCCACATTCCATATGTGAAACATAAAGCCTTAGAACCTAAGAGTGAAAAATGAATTTTTGTTGGATATTCTGAAGATGTCAAAGGATATAGAATTATTTAACCAAAATCCAAAAATATAATCATTGGAAGAGATGTAAAATTTGATGAAAATATATCGGTCTGTGAGCCTAGTTCAGCGAGTGTGCCACCTTTGGATTGCGAGCCTGATTCGACATATGTGCCACCGCTCTCTATCTCTTCTATTTTTTATAGCATTCCTTCTAGTTAAAATGATGACAACAAGGATGAAAATCCTCCTCCACCTCTTGAAGATATTCCTTCAGCTCCACAGCTTCCAAGATGGGTCCGCTCTACTCGAGATGTGACAGGTTCCCTTACAGGTGACTCTGTAGATCAACGACATACACATTCTCAGTTCGAAAGAGCCTCTTCCTTATTGGCTCAAGTTCCATAAAATCTTGATCCAAACACCTTTAAAGAAGCTTCTGATCATCCAGATTGGGATGAAGCTATGAATGAAGAATATCGTTCCTTATTGGAAAACGATACTTGGGATCTTGTTCCTCTTGCAAAAGGAAGAAAAATTGTCAGATGTAGATGGGTTTACAAAACAAAGTTTGGACCAGATGGAAAAGTGGATATACATTGTTGGGCCAGAATTGTAATATACGGATAAATTACGCTTCCCTAGGTAGGTATTAGCCTAGAACAACAGGTGAAAGACTATACTACCATTTCTCCTAACTCGGAACAGATACACAGAGAGGATTGGATGCTTACTTGTTTCAGTCGCTTCCAAATGGCTCATTTCTGTCGCTTCCACTACAGCTTCAAATTCAAGCGGTTTTGTTGGCTAAATGCTTCTTGCAAGAAAGAACATCGAAACATTAGAAGATGAAATAATGTAGATATATATTCAAGCTAGTTAGCTAAATCAGTTAAGCATAAACTACATTCATAAACTAAGATCTTGCAATACGGAAAATAAAAGTAAACATAGATGCATGTAGGGAAAAACAAGAAGTACTCTTTATTGATGATAGAAGGAGAGGTTACAACCTAATGACTGATTTGAAGTGACTTTCCACCAGAGTTCCCAAGTCTCATCACAACATAAATCTCTCTAATAGTAACTCCACAAATCAAACTCTCTGTTGAAAATTCTCCAGCATTTCTCTACTCAAATTCTTCCTCCTCAAACACTTAGATATGTGTTAAATTTATAGATGAAATATAGGTTTTTTTTCAATAAATTGCATTCAAAAAATAGGCAAGACATGTTTCCATTCATGTAGATGTCAAATGGACACTTGGATCCGAAGCTTGACACATGTGAACTCTTCTAGAAGGCACTAGCCAAGTGGGGATTCCAGAACAATGAGAATTTTGCTCCCAATGTGACCAACGCACCTTTGAATGTCGGGAAGTGCTCTGCATAGCAGCCTTGAATGGGGCTACCTTCATATGCAACGCACTTAGGCCCCTTAGAGCCTGCGTTGGTGAGGTCTCATATGTTTAATAATAATCTCCAAACCATGGAAAACCCTTTCTTGATGAAAGTCTTGTTTGATTCATGTTGTTTTCTGTCTTAGGGAATATAGCAACTGAGATGATAGGGAATTATAGATCCTTGATCATCGGTCCTGAAGATGATTCCCAATTAACCAAGTCATTGGGAATGGTGCCCAAATTGACCTATAACAATTACCCCCTAAATCATGAGATACAAATATAAGAACATTTGATTGAGATGCTTTACACTGTGATGAGCCTGGAAACAAAGCGGAGTGGTCACCTAAATCAATATTACAATACATTACATCATGATATATCCTGTATTGATCATAATTTCTGAGGGTAGGCATTCCCATAGTCAGCACATAAAACAATCTAATAACATGTACATAATTCAGAAAGTTGTCTACATTGGAATGTTTCCTAGATGCAGACATGCCTACAGATATAGGCCCATGTTTAGATGACAATCTGTATGTAGGGTCACCATACAGATGATGTGTACAACAATCCTGAAATCACTGCCTGGATGGCTAAAACTAGATTCGGGGTCTTCTTATCTCGTTCACTCGATCATTTGAGTACAAGTCTACCCATGCGAATATATGATTTGTAGTCGAACATGGAAAGACATCGTTTGATTACCATCTAATAATGTGAGTTGTTAACAAACGTGAGAGAACCACCATTAATGAAAATGGCCCTCAAGGTACTGTAATACATTTCGTAAGGCGTGAATAGATGATTTGATTTCGAACTCCAAGCAAAATATTTCAGTCAAAAGTCTGGAAGCGAGGATATTGTCTATGCTATAACAAGCCTCATGGTATTGGAATCTAATGTTTCTAAGTGAACTTCCTAGATATTCATTTGTTGTCGACAGGAAGTCACTTTTTTGAAAAACTGGAGTTACTGATTTTGGAGACAAGGGTTTGACTTGATATAGAAATTTTTAGGGATGATGGTCATGAAAATCAAGGTTTATGAGTATTGTAGATGGATGAGTTCTTAATCACTGAATGACTTCTCTTGAACATATTGGCAACACTATGAGGAGTTAGCAACATTGACCCAAAACCGAAGTGATGGTATGATGAACCATAGTTGTGAATGAACCATCAAGATGATTACCCAACCCAAACAGTCATGGACATGGAGTGAAAGAAGTGTAATGTTCAAGAGAAACTTGCTACCAAAAATAAACTTTACTTGCTTTTCCCAAATTTTCCCGTCATTTGTCAACCAGTACCTCTTTATTTTTTAACAAGCTTGAGGAGGATAACATTTTCTTGATCTATAATTCAACCCTTCAGGTGAGTAAAGTATTGCTATTTAATAATTTAACAAGTCTAGCGATGAATGAAACTCAATTCTTGCCATGATAGACAAGCCCATCACTATTTTATGTTTTAATGAGCTTAACGACAATGATATCTTGGTCCTTTTTCACATTTAAAGAGTCTGAAAAAGAGGACGAAAGAGGACTCCAACAATACTTTTTCGTAAATTTGTCACTCAGATCTGAAAAAGTGTAAAATGATATCTGAGAGAACCTCTTTGGTCATGTTTAACCAAGGCATTCCTTTTTCATAAATAATCCATATCAGTTCGAAAAAGGGTTAAACTTATACTGAGTAGATATCAATTCATTTACTTTAACGAGCTCGAAATGACAAGTGCTCAGCAATATTTTCACATTATCGGAGTCTGAAAAGAGCTGAAAGAAGACTTTAGGGGTTCCTTTTTCGCTGTTATCGAAGCTCTAAAAAGAGATAAAAGTGTGCTTCAAATCCTTTTTAATTTTTATCAAAGCTTGAAAAATAAGGAGAAAAAGTATGCTTTGTGGTTAAGTCATTCTTTGAATAAATCTACACGACTAATCTGTTCATCATTTGTATTTCCTGTTCAGAACAACATCAAATGGATTAAAAATACATGTTTCATGATAAAAAACATAGTAAAACTATAGTCATAGCAATAAATTTAACTTGCAAACAATTAAATGACTATGAAAAGTAGTTTCACTATTTATTTTTACCATTCCATAGTTACCATTTGCATTTTGGAGCTCTGAACCTGATTTTGCCCCTAAACTTTAGCGGTTGATTGCATGAAATTGGTAAGAATGTTTTGAATGCCTCTTGCTAGAGCACATGTCGAATGCCCCCTGTAAGAGAAGATGCCCCCCAAGCTTCATTTCATTCACCTAAGTATAATATTAATTACTGATAGCTAGATGGAATGAAGGTTAATTATAGGGGAGTATTTGTTTCATTTTTTAACGAGCTTGACAAAGGAAAAGAACTATGCTCATGACTTGTTTCATTTTTTTAATGAGGTTGACATAGTAAAATAATTATCCTCAATAGGCACTTGTTTCATTTTTTAACGAGTTTGACACAAGTAAAAATAACTATCCTCATAACTCTATTTCATTTTTTAACGAGGTTGACACAAGAAAAAAGAAGTATCCTCAAGGTACTTGTTTCATTTTTTAATGAGGTTGACAGAAGGTAAAAGAACTATCCTCAAAGCCTATTTCATTTTTTAACAAGGTTGACAAAGGAAAATAACCATCCTCATTTTGTAGTTGGAATAGTTAGTGTGCCTTGGAAAAGATGTAGTCTAACAGAGTCATCATTTAAGGAGTTTCATGAGCACCATAAATGATAAGTTATAACATGCATTGACGGGTCTTCTGCAGGGTTTTCATTGAATTTAGGAATGTCTGAGGGTAACATATGTGGTATCACCAGCCACTAAGGAGAGGAACCAGATAGGATTCCAGATGATGACATGGGTGAAGACCATGGTCTTGAAGATGTACAAGAGAAAGTGCCAGATAATGATTTGTAACCTGTTGGGACCGAAGGGCCACCGTGAAAATATGACTCTGCTGAGGTTGTGAACATCGACGGAGTAGTGGGGGTAGGAGCTGACGTAATTGGAATAGCAGACCCAACCAAAGATGTTGGTTCAGACATGGTTGTATGACCAAATGTATACCTTTTAAAATCTACGGGAGATTGAATGGAAATGGAATCAACAAAAGTAGATGGAAATGATTGAGGAAAAGACTGGTACAGGTAAAGCTCCTCCCCAAAATGGGTTGAACTTAAAGGTGTATCATCTTGTGGGATTTCTTCAATCGCAATTAAACCAAGAGGAAGAAATTCACTGTCAGGCCCAAAATATATTTCAGACGGTTGACTGTGTGATATAGGAGTTTCAGTGGCTACAGATATTTGTGGAGTGACCAAGGTAGGAACAACTTCCGATTGTTCAGGATTCAGATTTTCTGGCAAAGAAGAGACAAGATTTGGATCAATTTTTGATTGAACAACGTCGGGTCTAGGAGGTATGGTCTCAGTGATGGAATGGATCGTGACCACGGGTAGCTATGAAGACTCTGTTTCGACAACAGTAAACGAACTGGGATGTGTGGAAAGAATTTGAGCTAGCTCTGGTTTAAATGATGATGTTTCGCCAGAGCTACGAATTGTACTTGATTTGATAGATCGTGATTGCCTTCGCCTACCAGAAGTAACTTCTAGTTGTAAAGGTGGTTTTAAATCTAATCTACGTGAATGAAGGGGGGTAGGATTGTGTTCTTCCACGATTACTCATTTATTTTATCCAAAAACAAATAATAAAAAAGAGGGTAATGCTAGGAAAAAGGGTTTACCAAGAAACTGTGAACTGTAGAATACCTCTTGGCGAACCAAGAAGTACGGGCAGGTAATCTCCTCGAATGATGTGTTTGGTGTATCACAATTTTAGGGCGGCTGACTTGGTTCACTATGGATGGATAGCACCTAAAATTTGTCCTCCCAAATATACCCAAAGGTACATGGAGGCCCAAGTCCGTATTGCACTGTCTGATATGAAATCGCACAATGAGAGCACCCCTTTATACTTATCGTACTGTAACACTGCCCAATATACCTGAGAGTACATGGACGAGCTATGATATACTTACGTACGTGGAGTGAGGTATCACACTCGGAAAGTATCACAGACAAGTTAACGATAGCCGGTATGTTTTACGACGCCGGAACACGTCTCTAGCCTAGACCTTCTAAATGTTATCGTTAATGTTCCAAAGCGTTTTTAAGTAAATTGAGATTTATTTTATGTTGATCTTGCTTAACAGTTTGCCTTTCAGGTTCACCACGATGATGTATATAATATTCCTAAAATGCAGCTAAGAATGATAAACAAACTTTCACTTTCAGCCTTTTCAATGAAGAACCTAGCTACTAAGGTAAGAGAATGCTAATTTTTTGATAAGAGAGCAAATAATTTGTGAGCAAACAAATCAATGAAGAAAAAAAAAATCAATGAATCACAAACTAAATGCATATTTCCTAATGTTCTTTTTGCAAAAAACACACAATCCTACATGCAAATGCAAGTTTTTATTTTTAGTTTCCTTAATGTTATGAATGCAGAAAAGAAACTAGGTGCACTAGAAAAATAATAGAAATTCTTTTTACTTTCGAGAAACGAAGAATATAAACAAAAATTTCTCTTTTGAAGGAAAACCGAGGATTTCAACAAAAAAATTTCCTATCAAAGAAATGAATATTTTACGACAATTGCCAATTTTGAAAGCAAACGATTCTTAATGCAACCATAAAAATTACTTTGAAATCAACTTGTCAATGATAATGAATTTTTTTTTAAAACAACATTGAACAAATTTTCAGTCAAAGGAGAAGAAATATATAGAGTTACTGGTCAATTGAGCATCAAAATTTTCAGAACAAATCAGCAAACAAAACTGAAGCAAAGTACAAAGTCAAATTCAAAGGGATTTTGTACCTTTCAGGAGCCAATGCAGTCTCTAAAGGGAGACAGTGCTCTGCAACACAGGCTTGGAAGGGAGATAGTGCTATGCAAAGCATTGTGTCCTGACTAAGGGTGCATTGGGCGTAGTAAACAAAGAAAAAGCTAATGTTTGGCTCCCTAACTTTGCAAATTAAGCTCTAAAAAAGTCTAATATTTATGTGAAACAAATACTGGGTGGATTTAGAAAGTAGATCAGAGACTAAAACACCTAGAAACAAGAGAAGTTCTCCCCAGTGGCATTGCCAGTTTGTTGGGCCAGAATTTTAATCTACAGATAAATTACGCTTCCATAGGCAGGTTTTAGCCTAGAACAACATGTGAAAGACTATACTACTATTTCTCCTAACTCAGAACAGATAAACAGAGAGGATTGTATGCTTATTTGTTTCAGTCGCTTCCAAATAGCTCCTTTCTGTCGCTTCCACTACAGCTTCAAATTCAAGTGGTTTTGTTAGCTGAATGCTTCCTGCAAGAAATAACACTGAAACAGCAGAAGATGCAATAATATAGATATATATTCAAGCTAGTTAGCTAAATCAGTTAAGCATAAACTACATTCATAACTAAGATCTTGCAGTATGGAAAATCAAAGTAAACATAGATGCATGTAGGGAAAAAAAAGAATTACTCTTTATTGATGATAGAAGGAGAGGCTACAACCTAGTGACTGATTTGAAGTGACATTCCAACAGAGTTCCCAAGTCTCATCACAACATAACTCTCTCTAACAGCAGCTCCACAAATCAAACTCTCTATTGAAAATTCTCCAGCATTTCTCTACTCAAATTCTTCCTCCTCAAACACTTAGATCCGTGTTCAATTTATACATGAACTGTAGGTTGTTTTGCAATAAATTTCATTCCAAAAATAGGCAAGACATGTTTCCATTCATGTAGATGTCAAATGGACACTTGGATCCGAAGCTTGACACATATGCACTCTTTTAGAAGGCACTGGCCAAGTGGAGATTCTGTAACAATGAGAATTTCGATCCCAGTGTGACCAATTCACCTTTGAATGTCAGGAAGTGCTATGCATAGCAGCCTTGAATGAGGCTACCTGCATATGCAACACACTTAGGCCCCTTAGAGCCTGCGTTGGTGAGGTCTCATATGTTTAATAATAAGCTTCAAACCATGGAAAACACTTGCTTGTTGAAATTCTTGTTTGATTCATGTTGTTTCCTATCTTAGGGAATATAGCAACTGAGATGATAAGGAATAATAGACCCTTGATCATCAGTCCTGGAGATGATGCCTAGTTAACTAGGTCATTGGGAATGGTGCCCAAATTTACTTATAACATACATAAAGCTCATCTTTTTGCTAAAGGATTTTCACAAGTTGAAGGCATTGACTATACTGAATTCTACCCTGTTGCCAAAATGAATTCTATCTGCCTTGTTCTTTCCCTTGCTGCCTCCTTTAAATGGGAATTCCATCATATGGATGTTAAATCTACCTTCTTCCATGAAGATTTGCATGAAGAAGTATACATGGAACAACCCCATGGCTTTATCCAAAATGACTCTAGCCTTTTTTTTCGCCTTAGGAAGTCTCTTTATGGTCTCAAACAAGCTCCTCAGGCTTGGTGCCAAAATGGATAGATTTCTATTCGATAATGGCTTTTCTAGGTGTCAGTCTGACAACATTGTCTACACCAAGAAAGTGGGTAAGTCCTTCACCATCCTTGTTCTTTACGTTAATGATCTTATCCTTACTGGTAGTGATCCCAACCATATAAACCATATGAAGTCTAGCCTCAAAAATAAGTTTGAAATGACAGACTTAGGACACTTGCATTATTTCCTTGGTCTTCAAGCCTTGCAATCCAAAGAAGGTATTAACCTTTATCAGTCCAAGTATTCCTGTGATCTTCTACACTAATTTCACATGGAAGACTGCAAGCCAACCCCTTCTCCCTTTCAGTCTGGAGTAAAACTTTCAGTCACTTGTACTACCCCTGAAGTTGTTGCTACCTTATACCATCAATTTGTTGGTAAACTTCTGTATCTAATCCATACCCATCCTGAACTTTCCTTTTCCGTTGGTTTTGTCGCTCGGTTTATGCACCAACCTCATGAAAGTCACTGGAAAGTAGCTAAGAGAGTATTTTGATATATTTTAGGTACAATTCAGTTTTGGAATCATTACAGTGCAGGATAATCTCCATTGTTGATAGGTTTCACTGATTCTGACTGGGCTGGTGTTCCTGATGATCTAAAGTCTAGTGCAGGATATGTATTCACTCTTGGTTCAGGACCTATTACTTGGTCTTGTAAGAAACAAAGTTCCATCTCTCTTTCTTCCGCAGAAGCAGAGTATCGTGGTGACGTTGAAGCTAGAAAGGAAGCCATGTGGCTTCATCAGATCCTATCTAAATTTGGTCTTCATCAACAACATCCAACTACACTTTGGTGTGATAATCAGAGTGCCATTCATCTATGTAAAGATCCAGTTCAGCATCAGTGTATGAAACACATTGAGCTCCACATGCACTTCATCAGAAAGCTCATTCATGATCGTGTTCTTGAAGTGCAGTATTGTCCAACCGATGATCCAGTAGCCGATATATTTACAAAGGCTCTCACAGAAACAAATTTTACCAAAATTCAATCCATGCTTGGAGTTTAGGAAAGTTATCATTAAGGGGGGATAGTCTCTAATGCCTCCTTCCTTCTCCTATTATGTCAGCTTTGTAAATCCTTCAATCCTATCCCAAGTTGTTCTTAAGGGGGGATGTTAGGATATTTCGACACATAGGAAATAGGCTCCTTTTGTCTCACCTTTGTAAATCCTTTAATCTTATCCAAAGTTGTTCTTAAGGGGGGATGTTAGGATATTCCGATAGATAGGAAATAGTTAAGTATAATTTGGTCTAGTGTAGAGTTAGGTAAAGTGTGTTTATTTACTATGTACATTTGTAACTTATAATCTGACGATCACGATTTGTAGTGATCCGACGGTTCACTCTCTCCTCGGTATTAACGACACTTGATCCATGGCTTAACACCTGATTGGTCCATGATATCTATTTAAAGATCATGGAGGGTCATTTTTCTGGTAACCGTTTATGAGAGTAACATATGTAAACTTTCTTTTTATATTAATAAATTGCCTGAAGTGGGCGCGTTGGCTCAGGCCATGGACTGTTTCCCTGTTCAAGGTTTTTAACCACATGATATACTGGTGTACTAGTTATTTTTGTGACTAGTGACCTTTGGTTTTTGATCTAAGGATCTTACCCTGTAAATTCCTGCAATATTTATGGATATGAGGATTCCTTTGGGTGTCACCAATGCAAAAAGAAGACACACTAAAATGGATTTCAAGAGAGTTTTTAACAATACTAATGTACTAGTGAAATTTAAAGATCTAAAGGTCAAACAATCTAGATTTTTGGATATTTTGTGGAATAATTCCTCCCATTGAATATTTCTAAAGGAATTTTCTACCAAAGTTTCCCTAGAAACTTGGGGATACATAAACTTTTGTGGATATTCAATGGGGCAATTTTTCACAACATATATTATAAAATTATATTTAAATATATGAAATATACACTTTTACAGTTTTATTTCTCTTTATACTTATGGATTTGTAGATTATTGTTGCTTGTATATGCATGAAAATCAAAATTATCAAGAAAACAAAGAACAATCAAATAAAAATTCACAAACACATTTGACACAATATATGACCTAGGAAACCCTCTTGGGAGAAAACCCAGCGAGAAGGTGAGGTCACTCTACTCTCTTTATCTAAATAAAAAATGGTTGTGAGTACAAATAAGTATGGAATGTGGTGCATGGGCTACTACGGTGCAAAATTCCTCTTTTTGTGTTATATCTCTAATCCCTCTCAGCTATTTTGCTCATCTATGGAACACATGCACTCAAAAAGAATGGAATTCATTTTCCTGCCAGTGACCCGGTTATAACACAACCTGATAGGCTACTTGTGGTTAGGTTTGACTAACTCAACCCCTAACTAGAGTTACAATATAGAGTCTTTTATAGTTTTATTCATCATAATAATGCATGTAGACCTTTTTCCATGAATAATGGGTGCTAACATGGCATCCTATCAAATTATGGTGGTGAAAATAAGAATTTCAACTTCTGAGTGGCATAGCTTTTTCATATGGGCTCCAATTGACATGATTCTTGCATTGTTGGAAATGTTTCTAAGTGAAAAATATGGAAAAAAATTGCAACACTAACAAGTTTTAAGCCCAATAAATTTTCAAGCCCAAAATGCTCCCATAAGGTTTCAAACCCAATTTTCCAAACTTGATCATGCTTGTAAAAATGGTCCTCTAAGCTGATTCCTCCATTTTTTGTACTTTAAATTCATTGAGATGGATGAAAAAAATATAGTTATCTACTCTATATCACACCTCGACATTTTGGGAGGATTTTGGTTCGAAAAAAAAACTAAATGAGGTGAGGAAATTTGTCCTCCAGCTTCTCTGGGGTGTACAATTCAACTTTGTCAAGAAGTTGTCCTTTCAGTTCAATATGCCAAAGGTAATGATACCCCTATCTCATATTTCTAGACCTATTCTATAATTTTTTATATTTTATCAACTCTACCTAAGAATCTAGTGCCAAATCCTCCACACAAGGTAGGACATGTTCCTCTTCTTGATCTAGCATGAAAGGATCATAGAGTTTCAGATTCTCTACATTCACAACTGACTAAATGAAAATTGATGGTGGTATACTTAGTCCATGGGAATTATCACCCACATTTTCTATTATCTTAAAGGGACCATACCAAAAATCCTTGATTTTCTTACCAGGACCATATAGCCTCTCCTTGTTCAATTAATGTATCCATAATCTATCTCCCACCTTAAAAAAATTCTATGTTTTATGTTAATCATTCCTGCCTTGTATTTTTCCTATGACTTTTTCAGTGTCTATTGTACTTGTATATGGATTTTACTAATATTCTCAAAAAAATTTCCATCCCTCAAGGCATATCATACAATATCGTCCCTTGATCCTCCTTTCTTCCCATATGCAATAACCGAAGGTGAAGGTGGAAAATATCCAAAATAAGTTTCAAATGGGGAGATACCAGTAGAAGTGTGGACAACTATGTTATAAGAGTGTTATATATATATAATTTTCATCCTAGATCTTTAGATGCTTATGATTATAACCACTTAAAATTGTACCAAAGTATTATTGACTACTTATGTTTTCCCATATTTCTAAGGATGGAATGTTGTAGACCTCTTAAACTTCATGTCCATATTGTCTCACAATTTAGTTCAAAATGCACTCAGAAATATCATGTCCCTATCTAAAATGATTCTCCTCGGTATTCAAAAGTGCACCCAGACATGTCCATAGAACAATTTTTTTGTTTCTTTTTTACTAATGGCATTTTTAAAGGTCATCAAAACCCACATATTTCTTAACATGTCAAATACCATGAATAGTTAGTCATTTCCCTTCCTAGTTATTATTAAACCTCCCACAAATTCCATGGAAATGTTTCCAAGGGCTAGTGGGTAAATGTAATCGATGATATAGTTCATGTTTCTATTACTAGGTTTTCTCGTACAAAAAAACATGCATCCTTTTATGAACATAGATACTTGTTCTTGCATATTTTGACAATACACATACCTTTACAAGTTGGCCACTATCTTCCATACACCAAATTTCCTTGCAACCTTGTAGGTGTAAGCCTCTCTAATCAACTACAACAACGCAAGTTTAGGAACACATATTTTATCCAGCATGTAGAGTAACACATCCTAGAGATGGTAGTCAATGATGTTATAATCATCATTCACATGAATCTAGCAATGAAAATTTCGAAAAACCTCCTTCAAGTCTTCCGATTCTTCTAATATGCCTCTTTATATGTAGCATGGGTGAAAGGCTCTAGGTGCATTAGAGATCCCAAAATTTTGATATTTGATGTGGTTGGACTTGAAATCATGTTTACCAACTTGTTTATGTTCCACTTATTGTACTTAATAATTAAATTAAATTGTTGTAAAAACCCCATCCACTTGTAATTCCTTGTCTATTGTAGCTTCCTCTAGGCCTGCAAGTATTGTAGTGGATAGCGATCCATGTGGATCACTGTCACCTTTCCCATTAGATAGTGCTTCCATTTCTTCACAAGTTTCACTAGGGCATATATCTCCTTGTTTTAGGTAGAATAATTAATAAATACCTCGTGAAATACTTCAAAATGGTATCATAGATTCCTTCCTCCCTACATTAAGACCATTCCCATAGCATACCCACTTGCATTAATCTCCACTTCAAAGGGTTGATGCAAGTTCGATAATTATAGAACTAGTGCTTGACTAACCTTCCTTTTTAACCCCCTTCAAGGCCCTTTGATTACCCTTTCCCCTTTGTATATTCTTGTCACTTGTTTCTATGGCATGGAGTGGCATTTTTATCATTGAAAACAAGGCTATGAATTTCCTTAGGTAATGTGATACCCCAAGAAAAATCCTAACCTCAAAAACATAGTAGGAACCTTCCATTTCATGATGGAATCCATATTTGTAGGATCCATCTTTAGCTCTGTTAAACCTGTCACATACCCTAAGTACACCACCGGCCACATGAGCTTCACTTAATAAGACTTTGGGCCACATGTCAAAAGTGACATTGGTATTAGTGCAGGTGGAAGGTTTAGAAGGTCTTGTGCAAACTAAAAACCCTTGATATTTTCTAGTAGTTGGTGCCTCTTTAATATCTCTAACACATGAATAAAATGTGAGATGTGTTCTTCCTAAGTATCATTGTATACTATTATATCATCCAAATATAAAATAACAAATGAATCTGTGAAATGACAAAATATATCAGTCATCAACATCATAAATGTAGTTGTTGCATTGCATAGGCCAAATGGCATTACTAGCCACTCATACAAAACTTTCCTATCCTTGAAGGTAATTTTCTAGGTATATTCTTCTTTGACTCAAACCAAATGACATCTATACTTTAAATCCAACATGGTGAAGTAATTTGATTGATTCAATTGATCCAATAGGGGATACCTATTCTTGATCATTATTTTGTTTAATGCCCTGTAACCAATACAAATATGCAAGTCAAGTCCTTCTTCGGCACAATGATAATGGGTGACCCACATTGTGATGTACTCAATTTAATGACACCTTATTTTAGTAGCTACTAAAATTACTTCTTTACCTAAGTTTCTTTTATAATATACTTCCCATACATCCCAATGTTTAGCAATGGGGAGTCTAGAAATAGCTGGATATCGTGCTCCACTTCCCTCTTGGGTGGTAACCCCTTAGGATTTTGAAACAAATTCCTATATGCCTCTATAAACTATTCTAGTTGAAGTTTATGTTTCTTAGTACACCCCTCCAAGGATTCCTTGCCTCCTACTGACTCTTTTATAAACTGATTTTCTCTTAAATTTAGTAAAGCATACTTCTTAATATAACTTATTAATTTATTTTCTTGGTTGGCACTTACCAGTGAAATTTTTTTCCTTTGTGTAGGTTGATGGTAAATTATTTCCCAGTGATGACAAGCTAGTACTTTTCACCTCTCTATATAAATATTTCATCTCACATGTACATTTATGGACTTCCAATTACCACTCTGCATACATCTAGGGGAGCCATATCTAATTCCACTTCATCAATTCAATCAACACTAATAGAAAATCTAATTTTGCACTTTTTTGTTATCTTAACTCTGCATCCTTATTTACCCATCCCAATGGATATGGGCTCATATGGTCATGAAATTCCAATCCCAATTTTTTGACCAAAACTACTATAATTAGATTCACCTATGATCCTCAGTCAAATATAGCATCAATATTTGTCTTCTTGACATGTATCATGATGTGGGAGAGGTAATTTCTTTCTCTTCTTGTTGTTGAAGGCTACTTCGATTAACCTCCTTCTGAAATAACATATATAAAATCTTCTCATCCACATCTGTGGTGCTTTCAACTTGTTTTCTTGAATCAATGGCTATGATAATATTCTTCTTATTGTATTTCCTTTTTTTCTCTGGGTGAAGATCTGGATGGAACTTCCAACACTTATCCTATGTATTGTCATCAATGTTATAATGGATTTTGGGATATTTCTGCTCGTGTGATGTGACTATTTTATTTTTATCTTTTTCCCCTTTCCACTTCTTCTTACCCTCATTAGAAGCATATTTTTTCTTATTCTACTTTCATCCACCTGATTTCCCTTTCTTCAAGACAACTTTATCTAGGTATTTTTCTCACACACAAGCCTTGTCCATTAATCTCGACTTGAATAGAATCACTTTATTTTTTATATGCCTATGTAGACCTTAAATATACTTGAGGAGTACATCTATATTCTTTGGTGATATACCAAATATTATGGCCATATTTCTAAATTGTGTGGTGTACTCTTGTACACTTTGGCCTAGTTTTTGCATAAAGTAGTGCCACCAGATCCACTTCTCCTCTACATAATCAATAGGGTAAAAATATGAATTTATGATGGCTTTGAAGTTCTCCCAATTAGTCACTAGATAATCTCCCTATTATCCTCCTGTATTTTACAGAGTTCACTAGGTGACTGTGGATCTTCTACAAGCAGCTAAAGATAGCATTTTTGCCTATCAGCTATCTTTAGAAATCTCACTGCCTTCCTTATCTTCAATAAACCGTTTTCACTATATTTCACCTATGCCTTCTCAAAACACCTTACTGCTCTTAAAAGAACTCATTTTGGGCATGTTTCTTTCATTTTCACCCTCTCTCCCTACTTAAAGCCTCATTCACTCATTTCCTCCATTAAAAACCCATTTTACCCTCTCAAAACCCTCACCTTCATCATTTTACTCCTTTTTGCATAAAACAATGTAAAAATGTCTTTTTACATTGTTTTTAAATGTTAATTTGACCTTCTCGGGACCCTTTTTGTTTTATATTAAACTTTTTTTTTTAATATGAAAACCCGACTCTTTTGTTTTATTAACCCGACCCTATATAAATATTTAAGCCCTCTTCTTAAATTTTTTAAACCCGTGTTTTAAAATATAAAAATCACCTACTAAAGTTTTAAGCCCTTTGCCTTTGTTAAAAAACCCTTCACAAACCCTTCTTTTCACCGTATAAATCAGGTGCATTCACTTGTTTGATTAACCCTGGGCCCCGCTTTCCACCAAAACTCATGCTCCATTTAGATTCCGCCACCTGGCACCCATACCCCACCTCTTCACCTGCCCGTTGCGCTCAAAACATCTGACCACCATTGATCTCCCTCCCCGAGATCAGACGGCCCTGACCCCATGTCACAATATTATATGCGCCGAGGTTAACATTTTTAAAACTTACAAAAAGGATGGTTTTCCCTTTCCACGCAGTGCTCAATGAGTGGAATCACATGCCCACTCCAAAAACCATTACCACCTCCTCGTCTGCGCAAAAACCACCTCCCCACTCTCGAAAACTGCTTTCCTCCATTTCTTACCAAAAATGCATACCTCCGCCCAATTCAAAATTGTCCAAAGCTCTATGGCTCTGCGATAAGGCCCAGAACACCATTTTTTCCTCTATAAACGCCCCAAAAGCTTGAAATCCTCCCTGTAAATGCATTAAAGTCCTCCCCACACAGGTTTTCGAGCTCACATCTTGTTTTGTGTGCAGGTTTAATGACAGAAGTGCTTAAAATATGTTTCAATGGTCCAAAAACATTTAAATGAATGTCTAGGTGACGATCTAGAAATTTATTAGAAGGGACCAGATGCAAAAACTCAAGCTTAATCACTGATGAATCATAATCCTCGGTCGTTAATAAAACCCTCCAGCAGCAGAAGAATGCATCCCTGCACCAAAAACATAGACAGAGGTAGTCACAGGAGGAAAAAATAATTAAGAAGGCCGAAATAATAAAGGTTTGAAGGATAAAAGAGCTATTCACAGATCAAAGGACAAATCAAAATATTAGTCATAAACCAAAGGTTAAATATGAAGAAGACGGAAGAAAATATTAATTGATTAAAGGTTAAATCAGAGGTCAAAAATGGTTGATCAAAAGCATTAGTCATGAAACAAGGATAAAGGAAGAATTAAAGGAAAAGACAATTAGGCATGAAGTTAAAGGATAAATCCAAATTTTAAAGGCCTAAACAGAGTTTAAATGATAAACAAAGGCAGATTAAACACAAGAGAAGATTCGAATGATCAAAATCAAATCAATTACTTCTTCAAAAGACTATTTGTCACCTACAACATATTTTCTTTCAATAAAACATCAAATAGTTATTACAAATAGTCAGAGATATTTTTCATCTACCCAGTAGTTATTATAAAGTTACTGAAAAAAGCCTTAAAGTCAAACCTTTCCAGAAATTAGCTCAAACAATTAAGTTAGGAGTTATTATTAGTGAATCACTTTTAGATATTTTTCCTTGGGCCTTGCATGGTCTCAAAGGTCAAAAATACATTAACTCTGTAATAAATGACATCTAAAACCCTAGCTTAGGATCACCTCTTCATTTGCAGATAAATACTGCATGTAAGCTTCATTTTTAGTGTTGGTTTGTTGGTGGTTACCTAACTGATTTCTGTTGCTGAGCTAGTTGAGGAATGCTAGGTTGTATTTGAGAAAGCTTTGAGTTGCAGAGATTTGCTATACATGGAGTAACGTAACTATTTTGATCATCAGTAATACAAGCACGTTCGCAGGATTCTTGAGCTATGTTAATGGTGAATTTTTCCTTCTTTGTCATTGTTTTTCTTCTATTTTACATTCTGTCCATATTTATCTGATAAAAGAATAGAAAGTTTAGAGTAGCATATGTTGTCTTGGCACCCTATTTATGTTTGTATTATTTATCTTAATGTTTTCCTCTACAATTTCTGGTTGGAGAATTCTTAATTTCTCTCTAGTTCCACCTAGCTTGTTTCCTTGGAAATAATTTAATAGAGTCAAGCCAAAGAAGTCTAGGGTAAGCCTTGTTCTTTGGTGTATCTTGAAATATTGTTTTTGAGGCCTTTCTTTGAAGTATACTTAGTAGAGTCTAAACCAGGGAAGTCTATGGTATGCCATGTCCTATGGCCTTCCTAAAAATGTTTCTTTGAAGGTCTTTGAGTGTTGAGTTAAAGAAGATAGGTTTATCTTGCTCTTTAGTTGCTCTCATTGTTCTCTTAATGTTTTCTTTGTCTGAAAGTAATTATAGGATTGTTGGATTGTTTTATTAAAGTTTTTCTTATTAAAGTCTGGCCAAAGAAGTATATGGTATGCATTGTCCTTTGGTTTGCCTCAAAAAATTACCTAAAATTCTTTTCTTGTTAAAGTAGAGCTAGAATATTCTTAACTAACTATAGCTCTACTTCCTTCACAACTTATTGTTATTTAATATCATAACTAATCCAAGAGATCCACTTTATATAGTTAGATTGCCCTGCGAAAACCCTTACAAATTTGATGAGAAATTAAATCCTTTTATGACTCCATATCCCAATGGATTAATGTTTTCTCAGGGTCTATCTACTCAGCTAAAACATTCCCTCAATTAATCACACCACAGATCTGTGAACCTATCAATTAATCAGCCAAAAAAAACAAGTCCTTATAACTTCATAACTAGCCTAATATCATAAAAAAAGAGCACAAATGCATATCATCTATAAACACATTACATAGAGAGATCCCTCTTTGAATCCACGAAAGCTAGGTCCTAAGATTCCAAAGTGGTTCTGATGTGGCCCCTATAGTGTTTATTCTTTCCAATCTTGCAAATCATAGGGATGTTAACATAGTGGCAACCATACTGGGGATACTAAGTAATAAACAACAAAATATAAACTCAAAAACTCAGAAAACCTCATTTTCTAGATGAATCAAGTGTTAGCCAAGAAATTTTCCTAGTTGTTGATGGTGGACAATAGCCATCCATAAAACAAGTAAAAATCCTCCACCTGGTGACTCCACTGGTTTTCCATAGACTCCACTGGGAAACTTATTATATCATCAAAACATCAACGGAACCCAATCAAGAATTATTTGTGGATTAAGTATTTATTTCATGGATTTTTTTTCTCTTTAAGACTATTATAAACTCTTAATCTTTCTGATTTCTTGGGTCCAAAGTTCTGGCCTCTAGAAGAATGCATACCAGATCCCATGTAATATTCCAAAATGGAAATAGCAGCAATACAAGACATAATAATGTAAAACAAAGAAATTTTGAACATGTCATAAAAGGGATCAATATGCAACCATCATTTTATTAAGATATCAGTGACAATATACAAAAATATCTCGAGGGTCAAGCCACTCAAGCAATAAGAACAATCCTCCAATGATTAGAACAATCAACACATGAGTTGCTACTACTATATAGAATGTCGGAAAGTAGTGACAACATTGTCTATATCAGTGTAGCTACCTCTGTACATACATGAATTAAATATGGCTGATAGATACAAAACAAATGCCCAGAAAATAAGGTGTGGGCTCTAATACAATATTTCTAGCCAACCCCGAAAAGATTGCTAGAAATACCAAGAAATATACAATGTGAAAAATAACCTTGGGGTTAATGTTCCATTGCAAAATAGAACTTAATAGAATGAGATTATGATAGATCTAAAATTACGATTCCTCCTCCAATAGTATTTATAAATAGAAGTCTGATCCCTCTCCTCAGAAATAGACCCTCCTGATGACCTCAATGAACCCTCCCATCAACTGCCTCTAAAAATAACACAGATCTGGTTTGTAACTACGCTATGAGGGATGGTAGATGGTTGGCCTCATGAAAAAAATATAGAAATATTCCTAGGATCCCTCCTTGTTGATCCTCCAATGGATAGGCTACCTATCCACTGAAAAAAAGCCAAAAATTGGTTGTATGTGATCCTCCTTTACTGCACCTTACAACACAACCTAGCTCTAAATAGAAATTGTGCTGTAGCTAAAGGAGGTAGCTTGGAAAAAATGTAGAAATGAGGAAATGCATCCCAAATAACCTCTCATTCCCTAAGGATGAGGTAGGGATTCCCGATCAGGAACACCCTTGTGCTAAACAGCACAGCAACCCTGCTAAACAGCAAAAGGATGAAAAGTCTAAACAGACCAATATCAAATGGTAATATAAAACATGAATAACAATGGCTGTCATCCCCTCCATATATCGTGTGTGAGCCTTCTCACATTGGGTCCCATCCATACTTGCCACTAAGCTCATGCAAGTTGTCCTCCACTAAAACTGCGTTGTCTCATCATGAATGCCACTCCTCCATGACATCGTTGTTGACTTGGTCAAAGTTGACCTATTCAAAATGTATTCCCTTGAATTCACACACAAAGGTGCTTAATCCAGCTGCTTATTCTTCCTCCATTCACATTTGGAGTGTTATTATTCCTTCAATATGGGTTTATGGGCCTCCCTACCCACTTATTCACCTACCTAGTGATAAAACAAAATATAGTATTCCATTTAGATGAAGGCTAAATTTATATAATATTACAGTCCTCCCTTCCAAAAATTTTCTTTTCCTCAAGCAACTATAAAGGTGGAGCAAAATTATTTCCTTCCTGTGGCTTCCTCATCAATAGTCCCCACCACTGTTCAAAATAATCTGCAATAAATCTTCCCTCCAATGGTTCCTCTCAAGTATGCAAAACCAAATGGCTCACATCATGAGAAAGTGGAAGGTGTAAGTGGAAACCTCCTTCCTGTCCAATGGCCTCCTCAAGGTAGGAGTGATGAAAAAATTAGGGGATCTCATTCCCAATGAGAGACTCCCATGCTATCATCCAAATGAAAGGAGCTATTCTAGGTAGCTCATCAAAGAAATCATCAACCCCCAGTTTGTGCTATGTATTTGGGGCTGCATGGAGAGATTAAATTTTTCCACCAAAGTTGTTTCTCTCTCCATTTATGGTAGGTATGGGGTTACTGTTGATCTTGGGCTGAAATATTATGACCTCCAAGAATGACCCAAGTCACCCCACCAAATAAAACATCCATGAAGTGCCTCTCCCAAGAACTCAAGTTGTCCAAATGGCTCCTCCCACATGAATACAAGAGGTGTAGTGTGGCAATCATGGTTTTCCCATTGTTTCTCCTGAAACATGCAACATATGAAGTATGGTGAATCATACTCCCAATGGGCACTTCTAAACCTTGTTCCATCCTCCCAATAAATCCTCCCATAAGAGTAAGAACATCATCAATATGTGGAAGCAAGAACAAATAAAAACAAGTTTCCATATGAAAACTAGGAGGTGGATCATAGTTCCACATGTCGAACCAGGGCAGTACATCCCATTCCTGCCTCAAAAAAAATTAAAACAAGTATTCTTTCATCCACTTGTTTACTGCCACAATCATCCTAGAAGATGAGATCATAGAAGTAAATTTTGGTTCCAATGGTACACACCAAGAATCATGTGGCCTCACCCACAAACCACCAATAGCATGGCCAACATCAATGCTGAAAATGGCCTCAAGTACATCAAAATACCATATACAAGAAGGAATAATCCTCATTGGTACAACATGCTACTCACAAAAGGTAAAAAGGTACAAATCATCATGCATAAATGTACATCCTCTACTATGTACCTTGGTCATTGAGCTGAAATGGTTCAACTGAAAGTTCTCTGTCACTCTCAATCAGTAGGGAAGTGGTTTTGCAACCTCTCCATCATCATCTGGGCTATGCATCTCTCCATATGCTGATATACTTCTTGTTGGATGACCTCCCAATTGAACTCCTCCATCAAAAGAATGAAATTCATCAAAGTGCATGGAAAGAAAGTCCACATGTGTTGCATGTAATAGCTTCTCCTTGAGCTCAGAAGCTCTAGTCAAGAAGAATCTGCCATAAGAATAGATGACCTCATCATCTACCATGTATCTATCATCTTCCTTTGGGTCATCAAGAATCATGCAAGCACCAAGATCCTTGGAGTACTCTACTAAAAGTTGAGACCTCCAATATGGATCAACCCTCTTAAGGGACAGTGCTGAAGATCTGAAATGTGAAGATACCCACTTGCTGTTGTCTTTTCTTTGACATCCCTCATGCCAAATTCATTCTCCAAAGTGCTTCCATGCCCATCATGTAGTTGCTCATGCTCAAGTAGAATTGGTGGCCTTTGTAAGTTGGCCTCCCATGAGAAGCTACCATCCAAAAAGAACCTCCTACTCTTGGCCAATGTAAGCATGAGTGGCTTCCATCTACTCCAGTGTATGGAGGATTCCTTCCTCAAAGGAAGTACCCTTTTTTTATCCAAATCCATGGAGCAGCTCCCTTGCATCGTGGTGGTTCCATCCTCCATCACTGTAGCAACTTCTGTCAGCACAGAATATGTAGTGAGAGTGGGTAATACTGAAAATGGGAGAATGTCTCCCTCCTCGAGTTTATCCCGAACTCTGCATTGTACTAGACTCCTCCAAGGTCTTCACCCCTTCAAAATATAATATTTGTGAACCCAATGGCAAGATGTATCTCACCAACTCTAAATCTGGTGGCCTCCCAGGTGGAATGCCCACATGTAGTGAGACATCAAGATCTAAAGAAGACTGTATATATGAGTCGACTGGTTTTTCCCTCCTTTCACTGCGTAATACAGTCTCCTTATTCTGTGCAGAAACCTCTTAAAATAGATAAGGGTGAATTCTCATCATCCCTTGATGTTGATCCTTCTTCTCTTCTTCTCCTCCCATCTCACAATCCACAAAAACTGATACATGGTGTTCCAGAAATGTGCTTTGGTTCCCACATGTTGGATCATTTAGAACTCCTTGAAAAGACACAAGGGCTCCTCTATTGGAAGAAATGGCTCCCTTTCCACCTCCATGTGGTGATGGACCTTCTCCTGATGGTACAATGCTGTTATCTTTTCTTTGCTCATCCTCTTCATCAATATCTGAAAATGCCTCATCATCAATGAGAGACCTTGGATATTGGTCTTCCCTTGAAGGAGGAATTCCCATGTCTTCATCTATAGAAGAAGGCTCTTCAAGAACTGGGGATCTTTCCCTTGGCAAGGTATTATGCATGTTTTTATCCCCTTCAACATTAATATGGAGTGGAGTTAGTAAAATAGATCTCTCCAACTCATGCAAAGGTTTTGAGTTTTGGGTTCAACAAAATATGTTTCACAATGTTTAATATCAAATCTTCTCACTAATTTCTTAGTGAAACCTGCATAAGTATTTACACTTGCATGATGAAATGAAGTAGAACTAAAAAACCACCAATCATGGGCCATACCTTTAAGGTGCAACGCTGCTACTCTAATGGCCTCCTTTTTTGAAATTTGGTGTAGATGAAAATAGGAATCTACCTCCTTTACCCAAGCCTTGGTTGTGCACTTTGCTGATCCATCAAAGTTAGATAGAAATATTCTACCTCTCTTGCTTCTATTATGGTTTTTGGATCTTATGTCTTCCTTGAGTTAGAAAAATGCTTGGAATTCCAAGTTCTCTTTGAATCTCCAAGATTTAGACTCATACTCCTGAAGATAGTCACTCAAGGTCTCCTCCCTTGGTGCATATTCTTCCTCCATCCTTCTTGCAGTGAATGTGGGAAATCAATTGTGCTATGGATTTGCATGTGTGGCTGAATTTCCACCCCCATAATGTGAATATCTAGGGTTTTCTTCCCTTTCAAACCCTCTTGGAAATTCTCTACACCTCTCCCCCTTCATCTCCTTGACATCTTCCTTGATATTTTTCACAGTTTGGAAAAGAAGCTGGCAGATCCTCTCTTCCTTAATTTCTCCAAATAATGGATTCATGCCTTTTTTTCTTCTTTATAACTTCTCCTTTCTCTGAGAATATTCTCCTTCTAATGGCATAATGTCTTGAATTCACAGGCTGAGCCAAGATTATGCTATGATACCACTGTAATATTCCAAAATGGAAATAGCAGCAATACAAGACATAATAATGTAAAACACAACAATTCTGAACATGTAATAAGAGGGATCAATATGCATATATCATTTTATTAAGATATTAGCAACAATATACAAAAAAATCTTGAGGGTCAAGCCATTGTTACAGGTCAAAATACCTCCTCATCAGCTCAGAGGAGAAAATAAATATGGAAGGAATACAAAGACCTAAATTAAACCTATTTCTGCCAAGGTAACGCCTCACTATAACAACATAAGAGCGTTATAATGTAGTTGATCAGTGAATGGGCCACGTTAGTGGCTAGGGAAACACTCTGTTTACGCTAGAGGGCAGCGTTACCCATGTTTTATGTTTGAAATGGGAAAAAATCGCAGAGAATGATTTGAATCTCCAGCTTTTTCTCACAAGAGAGTCAGTACAAAAAGGAAACTGCAAAGCACTAATCTCTTATTAGGCCTTTCCATAAAGAACTAAACTCTCAAAGAAGGAAAAAGCATGGAGGTTGGAGAAACATCTTGGTTTTTTCTATTTGGAACTGCTGGAAAGAGAAGGGAAATGATTTCTCTCTCCATCTCCTATAAAATGGAGTTGAAGGCTCTTGGTTCAAGGTTGAAGGATTGTCAAAGTTTTTGAATACTTGTGAAGTAGAGATCATTGTTGTAGTGTGAAAGTAAAAGGTCAAAGAGGTTCATTGAGAGCTTTTTGATCAAGACATCACCACTTTGAGAGATAGAGAGATTGGAAGGCTGAGGAGGGTTTGGTGCAACCGACGGTTGTAATCCTCCTTTTTATAAATCAATAGAACTGTATCTGTTTTGTCCATTCTATGCGTTGATATTGTCATTATTATTTAATCACTTATATAGCATGAGATGAATGGCTTAGATGTGCATAACTTAAATGTTTATTATATATTGGCTTAATTGATAGGATATGTGTGTTATGTTAGAAATTACACCAGTGCTTTAATTGATTGCATGGCCTAGATTTGGAGCTGGTGATGGAGAACCGCTGCTTCGCTGCCTAGTGCTCTCCAAAGGACACCAAGATTATTAAAGAGGTAATCTTATATCTTATTCTATCAAGTGGTTCTAAGTTAATATGAACATGTATATGCCATCTTTGTGAACTATACATCTAATCTTACTGTCTGCCTCGGGCACCGAAAAGCCCTGAGAGGGATATACGATAACCAACAACCCAAGAATTTTACCCTACAGCAAAATTAGCGACTCCGCTGGGGAGTTTCTCCATAGTTTCCAGACTATTTCTTTCCTCCTTTCTTCTTCCCTCTATTCATAGACCCTTCCAACCAGTATTTATGCCTAGTAGACATTTCAAAAGCTCGCAGAGTTCAATCCTGTTTCTGTTTGACCATCTGAAGAAATTTACCCTGGTTAAAGCTACCTCTATGTGTTTTCCAGTGCATTATAACGCTGAATCTGCTTAAATATAGTGTGTTGGTCTTTGGATTAACGTTGTCTTTACCTAGGGACAGTGCGTTACTCAGCCAAAATTTTTTGTTCACTGATGTGATTGTGTTTTGGTTGCAGAGTTTTTTGGCCATCAATATCTCTCCTTGACTGAATCCCTGTGCTTGTTTACTAAGCTGGCATTTCTGTTTGTTTGCTATTGTTTGAAAAGTTAGTGTTAAAAGCATTTACTTTTTAGAGAAGAATTTATTTTTTTAGTTTTTCTGCATCTAGCTGAGTTAATTCTGAAAATTTCAGTTCATGTACTGTTAAGAAGAGGTAGATAGAAGTATGAATATTTAAAGTTGAACTGTGATATTTAAATGTTAGTGCATGGATGTTGAAAAGAAGCCTCTCCTTATAGAAATACTCTTCATCGAATTGACTATTTAGAGCATATTTTTGCATGGTTTCTTGAGTCAAAGTCTCATTACATTTCATACATCCACTCCCCCTCCACAAGACTAATAATAAAGTACACTAAGAATCAAGCGATGAGAAAATCAATCACAATTACTCTTTTTTGAGCTCACACAAATAGTAGTTCAGGCTAGGATCTTGGGTTAGGAAAAGTGAGAAAATCACCCAAGATCTCAAAACTTGAAACTAGAGTCATTAACGAGCGAAATCCTACTGCACTCATATTATCGGGACCGTTCCTTTACCAGAACTCAATGCGAGACAACACTTAGGTACACAAGAAGGTATCCGCCTTCGACTGCATCCGGTGGGTGTGTTATATATTGGGGTTCCCTTCGGGGATGTCGAAACTAGATCAGGGATCTAGGTATTCTACCCATATAGCATGTTTTCCTTGACCGTGGACCCCCCTAATGATGTCTGTGATTTGAGGTATCTTTAGTGGCCATAATTTTTAGGAACTTACACAAGGTGACTGGGACGGGCTGTCTTGGTACCTGAAACAGACGGACTCAGTCTATCTTCGGTCTTTAGGAGGGTACTCGTCTTCACTAGAGTGCTTACACCTATCGTCTGAGGTTCGGGCGAAGCTCTAGAGTGACCGTAACTGTACTTTTGACCAACCCTCTATGTATACTATTGTGATACTGGATTTCATCACTAGCAAATGGTAGTACTCAGATAGGGCACCCTATTCTGGCTGCTTGCTGATTGATTTTAGAGTGTCATTTTTTATTTTTTAGGTGTGTGGTTACTGTCATTGAGACTTTATAATACATCAAAATTTATTTAAAACTAAGCAGGTCACTGTGGTGTCATCCGACCCACGCCGTCTGTCTCGACGATAGCAAGGTCTACCTCCTCTAACTATTGAGGAAGAACTGAACCTTGGTGAACCTGTGCCTTCTGCGGAAGAGCAGTCTCCATTGACAAATCTTGATTTTCGCATAGCCTCATATCATACAGAATTTCTGGAGGACCCTTTCACGGAAGAGGTGGTGCCTCATTACAATCCTCCACTCACTGATCCATTGGGGCCCGTGATAGTTCAGATTCCACAACGCCAATATATTTCTTCGGCCGCACAAACATCCATTTCACCACCGACATCCACAGGGTCGATGCCAATGGCAACCATCCTAGGTTCGCCACCATCCTCCCCGCTGGTTGTCAGTTCTATTCCATCACTTGGTAGCCCCAGTAGTCAACATATACCTAATCCCAACCCTACAATCATCACAACTATCAGTAGCTCACCGAATCCTTTGGGATCTACTCCTACCGTGACCACATTGGGACCCACGGTTGCTCCTCCCCCGAGTGTGACTACTTCGGTTCCTTTTAGTAACCCTTTCGGTTGGAACCCTCTGCTGAGTTCAAACCCCTTGGCCACTATACCAGGGGGCAGTGTCACCGGCACGTAGGTAGCAGGGAACATTTCACTTCCCCTGCAATCCTTAGGACAAATGGGACAGCCTATTGTCAATACTATTCCCTTAAGTGGTTCAAATATAGGTGTAGGGTCTATGCCATTGCTAAACTATGCAAGTAGTAGCATGCCTCTAGGAAAATTTATTGCATCCATATGGACTAACCCACCCCAACCTCCATCTAGAATGGGAGGGAATTTTTATACTGGGGGAAACCAACCGTTCACCCTGCAATACAACATGCCCTATGGAAAGAAACCATATGTCCCTACCCCTCCACCTATAGGAAATTTTTATCAAAGTCCTACTTATCCTCCTGGTAACGCATTGATGGGTGGACCCTATGGTCTAAGTTGTCAGCCCATACTTCCTTGGTTAGATTCGGGGAAAAATCCACAATTTCCATTTTTGGCAGCTCTAGACATCCCCGATATCCATCAACTGACTAATGATCCCATCAATCACAACTCGCTCTAGCCTCCAGTACTGCACAAGATTCCTTCTGATATCCCAAAGTTCGATGGGAAACAAGGGGACGACCCAGCTGCACACATCACTACCTTTCATCTATGGTCTATATCCAATTCCATGGTGGATGATAGTGTCCTGCTTCGACTATTTCCCCACACCCTTACAGGAAACGCTGCCAAGTGGTACATTGAATTGCCACGTGTTGACATCAATACTTTTGGTGCTTTAGCAATAGAGTTTCTAAAGAAATTCCAATTACCAATTATATTTGAAACTCGAACGGAAATGTTAACCTTGCTGCGCCAAGACACCGCCACCCACATCTCCGATCACATTCATGAATGGAGACATAGGAGAAGGCTAGTAAAAGCGCCAATCCCGGATCATCTCTTAGCCAATTGGTTTTGTAAGTCTCTCTTACCCCACATCTCTAAAGACATTGGCCTTTCTAGTGTGGTTACAGAAGATCAATGCATTCGTCATGCTCAGCATTTGGATTTAATATATTCACAATCTGGCACGCTATATGATTTTCTCCCCAATGCCCCTGGTAACGCAAATCCTCCGGCTACTCAAAAAACCGGAGCTCATGCCGACGGTCTCGTTGGCATGATCTCTGGTGTAGCCAAAAAACAGTCTCGAGGGCAAGCCTCCCAGCCATCTTTGGCTGCCACCGCCCCTCACCAAACGACTACTATTCCTACTGCTGAGGTAAATTCTATACAAACTTCACAAAAACCTAGTGGGAAAATAAGAAGAACAAGAAAAAGACATCTTCTTCGGAAGAGTAGTCGGACAATAAAAATAACCCTAATCAGAAAAACGCTGCCAAAAATGACAAAGGGAAGGATAAACCCATGAAATTTCCTTGCAAGACCTCTGCGGAGGACCACTTGACATACAAATTTCCTCGGTCTGGGTGAACACCTACCGTTCTTCATAATCCTTTCCCTAATCAACAATAGCAACATCAACACATGGTTGACAATCCGCCACAACCCCATTAACGGGGAAATGGTGGTTCACATCCTTCCGGTGAAGGATCATTTTCCATTTATGGCATTGAGAGTGTTGAACTTCAAACACGAGCCAAGCTTTATGGAAATCCTACCATAGATGCTCAAGAACCTGGTACTAGCTCAAATCCACCGCCGCCCAACGATTCGCATATCGAACGACCTACTGCTGACCTCGTGATTCGTCCCCCCAAAGGGACACTTCAACGCACGACTCATAAAACCTCTGCATGTGCAACCCAAAACTACAACATTGTAGAAGATTCGGCGCAGGCACCGTCAGCTATGTCTGCTCTCGAAGTATTACAAACCTGTCCAGCATAAAGGAAAGCCTTGCTTTCGGCCATTGGTGGAATAGACCCCCAGGATTCCATGCTAGATATCTTTGATATGGAAAAATCTAAACCTCGCCTCTCACACCAACTCACATTCCAGGTGTAGGTTGTGTCGAAAGGGAGACCAATCCATCGCACTGTCATAGACGAAGGTGCTTCGACCTGCGTTATGTCACAATCTTGCTGGCTCAATTTAGGTTCTCCTACCTTAACACCGCCATCGAATTCCCTCAAAGCTTTCGATGGCCACATGTTCCTCCAAAAAGGATACCTTGCTAGCTTTCCCATTACTCTGAGTGGGAAAACGGTAAACGTGGACGTTGAAGTCATAGAACGCCATCTAGAATATAATCTATTGCTTGGTCGTAGTTGGTCTTATGCCATGACCACCATTGTGTCTTCGATCTTCCGACTCATCCTATTTCCATTAGATGGGAAAATAGTCACAATGGATCAGCTATCCTTCTGCACCCCTGATTATGCCACGTTACCAAGTAGCACTGTACCCCTAATAGGAGGCTTTCCTGACTCTTACGTCAGTATCGATACCAGTCTTTTGAAGGCATCTTCCCTATTGGGTTGTTTTCCTCTCCCGCCGCCACAGATCCCAAACACGTTTGCAATGATATCCACCACTTTGGATGGCTCTATCGACCCATGGATCATCCTGGCACCTTTAGAAATTGATTCCTACGGATATCAGATGTCGCTCTCACCGATCGAGTTGGCTTACCAAGCCATCCAAATCACATGTGAATGCTCCACTGTTATGGTTTCAACCGAAGGTACAAACCTCCCTCCCATCACAGTTCTCTCTAAGGATCTCCTCAATGAAGTCTTGCCTATAGACGAAGCTATTCGAGAGATCATGTCTCTAGAAGAACAACCTTGGGGAGAGTTTCACCATCGCGCTTCGACGATTGACTTGGACGTGATAAAAACTGAAATCCCATCCTTTGACTCACCTGAGATGGTTCCCTCTGCTTACACTACTTTTCAAAATATCAATTCAGAAGGGAACATGGGTAATATTTCTAAGACAATGCTCATTGATATCTCAGTCAAAACAGGTATCATGGAAAATATTCAGATCAGAGTCGATTGCAATCCTGAGGAAATTGCATGCTTCACATCCCTTTTCAAGGAATTCCGTGATGTGTTTCCTTGGTCTTACGATGAAATTCTCGGCATAGATCCATCTATAGTCGAGCACGAAATCAAGATTTATGACAATGCCAAACCAATTCGGCAGTGACTCAGAGTTGTCCACCCGCGCAAAGTAGCTACCATCAAAATTGAGGTAGAAAAACTTTTAAACACTGGTTTCATCTATCCCATTCCTTTGACAGAATGGGTTTCCAATCTGGTTCCCGTCGATAAAAAACAAAGCACCATTCGAGTTTGTGTTGACTATCGTGATCTGAACGCTGCTTGTCCCAAAGACAATTATCCTACACCGTTCAGAGATCATATTCTCGACGATTGTGCTGGATGTGAATATTTTTCCTTCATGGATGGGTTCTTGGGCTATAACCAGATTTCAATTAAAAAATACGACCAACATAAAACTACCTTCATTTGTCCTTGGGGCACATTTGCATATTGAAAACTCCCATTTGGACTGAAGAATGTTGGAGAAAATTTTCAGCAGGCTATGGACTACGCTTTTCACGACATTCGACATATTGTACAGGCTTACTTGGATGACCTTCCGGCCCATTCCAAGAAACGACATGATCACCTCGCTCATCTAAAATAAATTTTTGCTAGGTGTAGATTCTACAATATACATCTGAATCCTCATAAGTGTGTATTTATGGTCAAGTCCAGACATCTGTTAGGTTTCATTGTCTCCAAGAATGGGATTAGGGTTGATCCTGATAAGGTTAAGGCGATTGTTGAATTTCCAGCACCAAAATCCATCCTTCAACTCCAACGTTTGCAAGGGAAGGAAAAATGTTTACGTCATTTCATCGTTAACTATTCTAAGATGAAGAAAGGATTTATGCGATTATTGAAGAAGGGAACACTATATTTGTGGGATGACCAAGTTGAACGGTCATTTGATGCTTTAAAACATGCACTTTTTTCAACCCCACTCCTTAGTGCCCCCAACTACTCACGCGACTTTCTCCTCTACCTGGCAGCCTCACCATCCTCACTTGGAATGGTTCTGGTTAAATTTCACAGTGACAATAGTGAACATGTGATTTACTATTTATCCAAAGGTCTAATCGGACCTGAATTATGTTATTCACATGTGGAGAAATTTTCTTTGGCGGTAGTTTTTGCCGTCACCCGACTCCAACACTATATATTGCTGCGACAGACTACGGTTATTGCTTTGGAGAACCCCATGCGACATATTTTGTCTAGAAAAGTTATTGGAAGAAAATATTCCAAATGGATCATAATCCTCCAGCAATTTGATTCAGTCTTCACAACTGCCAAAGCAAAGAAATCCCTAGTCTTCGCCGAATTATTATCGGACCATCCCCGAATCGACCCAGGAGAAGTAGCTCATGATCCATTTCCTAATGAATCTGTATAGTTGGTCGATTCTTTGGACCCATGGTATGGAGAGATTTTGGTCTACCTACAAACCCAATGCTTCCGCCCAACTCTCACATCCGACGACCGTCGTCATATCCACCACCAAGCAAAGCACTACCTCGTGCTAAACGATACACTATATCGCCATGGTGTTGATACTATTCTCCGACATTGTCTCACATTAGATGAGGTGGAACATGTTTTTAATGACTACCACATAGGGGCACGCAGTGGTCATCTTTTGGGCATAGCTACTGCCCAAAAAATACTGTGCGTAGGGTACTATTGGCCCACTTTGTTTAAAGACTGCATTGCAGTGGTCCAGAAGTGCCATCCATGTCAAATTTTCACAAATAAAATGTGTGCTCATCCTGGCCCCCTTCATCCAGTTATCTCCATTGGTCATTTCGCTAAATGGTGAATTGAATTCTTCACCTTCAATCCCACTTCGGAAAATGTACACAACTACATCGTGGTTGCGGTCGACTATTTTATGAAATGGGCAGAAGCCATTCCTACTTTCAAGGCTGATGGCGAAACCGGTGCTATCTTCCTATTCAATCAGGTAATCTGTCGGTTCGACGTACCCCTATCGATTATCACAGATCATGGATCCCACTTTCAGAATCATATGATGACTAAATTAACATCCATGCTAGGTTTCCGTCAAGATCAATCTTCACCTTATTATCCTCAAGCTAATGGTCAAGTCAAAGCCGTAAATGGCATCCTCAAAACCATGATTCTTCGATTGGTCAGAAATCATAAAACCACATGGTATCAGAAGTTTTATTCCGCATTATGGGCATACCAAACGTCAGTCAAAACTACCATAGTTTCATGCCATTCCAACTTGCATTCGGCCTGGAGGTAGTACTTCCAATCGAGTGTGAAATTCCATCACTCAAACTCGCCGTTGAACTCCTACCTGGCACCACCGCCACAGAAGAGCGCTTTCTCTCACTCGATCATTTGGACGAAACTCGTCGAGATGCTACACTAGCACTCAAAGCTCACCAGTGCTGAGTCAAAGCTCAATATGACAAATCTTTCAAGCCTCGTTCTTTCCAAGAGGGCGATCTTGTTCTACTTTATGATAAAAAACATGACCTCTTGGGGGCAGGAACACTCCAACCATTATGGCTTGGTCCTTACATCATCACTAAAGTCCTCTCCAAAGGGGCTTATGAACTTTAGGACTGTAATGGAATTCCACTCGCGGAGCCCCACAACGGGCTCTATCTAAAGAAGTATTTTTCCTAGTTTCACACTAGGCATATGCTTTGTAATTTTACGTATATAAGTTTTTCCTATTGTTTTGATTTCGCTGGATATTTTTTGGTTTTCAAGGTGTTTTTTCTCATGTAATATTTGTCTTTCACACAGATTCCAACACCCTCCTTATCATACGTCGGATATGCAGATGGTGCTAGTCATCACACTAGATGCATTACTTCAGTTTCTTGGGTTCTCTACACTCCTGAGTCGGACCTTCTTGGTTCTGGGGAAATCTTATTGGGTACTGCCACCAATAATTTTGCTGAGTACATGTCAGTGATCCAACTCCTCACGGAAGTGGCATCTCATGACATCTCCAATTTAGTGGTCAATTTAGATTCCCAACTCGTCATTATGTAGTTAAACAATCATTACCGTGTCTGTCATCCAGTTTTGTTACGTTATTTTTTAAGGGTGAGACTTTTAGAACGTCATTTTCAAACAATTAAAGTTGAGCACGTTCCTAGAGAATTTAATGCATTAGCTGATTCTTTGGCAAACTATGTGTTAGATTGGCATTTGTCACATTTACTATAAAATATTTACTCATGAGTATATATATTTTTATCCCAATTAAAATACATAAAAAATTAAAAAACACAAAATCACCAAAAAGTATGTATATATATATATATATATATATATATATATATATATATATAGATATATATATATGTCATGTCCAATACAATAGTTACGTCAAAAAATCTTCCAAAACTTGGGTGTTTTACAAACATTTGGCTATACTAAGCCACGCTCTGACACTAATACATCCGCTCCGCCAACTAGGCCTGATGATCATGGTAGCATACAACTTCTCTAGCTATCCTCCTCAGAGGCACCAGGTATCTCCTTCCTCATGTGATATCCACTGTGATGCCGCTTACAAACTAATCGAACTCCTCCAGATAAAGTAGCAGAGCAACACACTAAACCCTCCAAGCCGCTGAGAACAGATAGAAACTCCGGCATCATCCTCTATACTTTCTGACCTTCACAAAGGCCGCGTCCTCTAATGCAATTGCAGAAGAGGCACCAACTGCCTAGGAAGGTGCCACATCTAAGGTCAAGAAACAAACGCCTACGGTCGTTCACAATTTTCACCCTATTTCAACAAAAAATTCAAGAAACATTCAAAAGAAAAAAAAAAACATACTTCGTCGCACAGATCATTTCTTCTTATCATCGAAACGATCAAAACTACCGGCAAGAGCCAATCTCGACTAACTTAATTTCATCCTTCAGGGTAGATAAATCTCATCCAGAATAATTTGGAAACAGTCAATCAAAAAATCCATCATCAAAACAGTGGCGGACGGGACCCTCTCTAGTCCGCGGAAGCAAGGCTGCCCACCAAGCCTGCCTCGGATCACGTGGGCCCAAAGGCATTGCAACAATCTTGGGCCTCATCAATGGTACCTGCTCCAGTAAGAAAGAGACAATAAGTGTACCATACCCAAAATATCTCTCGGTACAGGTCTTACATGCCGTAAGCTCTGCTCGGACCCGACGGACAACTCCATCACACCAGTCGAAAACCTGAGTCTGCATATAGTCCAAGGCTAGGAGCACCTGGGCCTTGGTGGCCACATGATGACTCTTGGCACCTGCCAAGTGAACAATCATCCATAAGATAGACCTCAATGGTCTCAAAGCCACCTATGTGATCGGTACCCAGTTTCTCACAGCATGAGTGTGACGTATGCAATGTGCACAAATCAAATCAGCAATGGAACGTGGGTCAGCTCTGGACCCTGTCAAGTTGGGCCTCGGCCCACAGCATGATAGGCCGGTCAAAAAGTACACATCATCCTTTTCGATTGAGAGCTCATTGCCCCCAATCCGAAAGACATGGTGTCGTTCATCCCATTGCTGGATTAGCCACCTCAAGAGGTCCTCTTGACCCCTCATCAGTTCTAAGCGGGCATATTTTAGCAATCTGCATTTGAAGAGAGCCATCAAGCTTGCAGCATCTGTCACCATCTCTCGTTCTTCCCGTTCATGTTCTCTCTCTCGCTAGATACTCATGATTAACACCTGAATACCTGCAAATGCAACATTTTTAACCGATCAAAACTTGCCTGGACCACTTCAAAACAGTAAAAAACGAGTTGCTAAAAAACATGGTGCGCCTAACGTTGGCCCTAGTATAAAACAGAGTGTGCTAACATAGCATCCCTTCATGGGTTATGCATTTAACGCGGTTGTCACACTACTGGCCTGCGTTAGGCGCAAGCATTTTTTAGGGCCTCAAAATTTTCTCATTTTGAACCAGCAAAAAGTAACAAAAAGACAATTAAATGATAGAACAAGGTTCTAGCTCTTACCTGGATCTCGTGAGAAGGAAAAATGTTTCCCGAATTGACCATAATCGTTAGCTGAAGATTTCACCCCTTTTCACCCTAGAGCTCCTTCACAGCACTCAAAACAGTGAAAATGAAGGTCTTCCTACCTTCTTATAGCCAATTCTGGGGCATGACTCTCTTAAGATAGTCGGCAAAAGTCGTGAATTCTTGTTGCGCATGTGTCACAACTATCGAGATTTGGTACTGATGTTCTGATGAGTGATCAAGATTCATATGCAGACATACTCGTTTTTATTTCGAGCATTCTTTTTACGATATTTTTCTTTCTCGTTAATCCGAAAAACCTCGAGTTCCCTTCTTCGGACTCATTAAAATTATACAAACTTGATTTCAAGCATTCTTTTTACGGTATTTTTTTTTCTCGTTAATTTGAAAAACCTCGAGTTCCCTTCTTCGGACTCTTTAAACTTATACGAAGTTGATTTCAAGTATTATTTTTACGGTATTTGTCTTGCTCGTTAATCCGAAAAACCTAGAGTCCTCTTCTTCAGACTCGTTAAAACTGATATGAAGAAGCACTGAGATTTCTTTTTAGGGACCTTTTTCTTGCTCATAAAACTGAAAAAACCCCGAGTTGACTTTGTCGGGCTTGTTAAACTACCATGACAGAGAGTAAGGAGCCATTCTTTTCCTCTTTTTCAAAGCTCTTTAAACCGAAAAAGTAACCAAGTTTTCTCCGCGTGACTCATTAAAATTTCACAGAAGGCACCAATTTTTCTCCACGTGACTCGTTAAAATTTCACAGAGGTAATCGAGTTTTCTCCTCGTGACTTGTTAAAATTTCACGGAGGGCACCGAGTACTCGTTAAAATTTCACAAAGAGTACTGAGTTTACTCTGTCTCCTCATACTCTTAACAAAATGAGGTAGATGTCCATCGAACATAGATTTCTCACTTTTCCAGCTTCGATGGACTAACTCACGGAAAATGAACTATTTCAGGCTTACTATTCTCCCTTTGTCGTGCCCGGTTATCAAGACATGAAAAAGGTACCCCAATGGAGTCGTCTTTTACGATATTTTTCAGACTCTCTAAATATGAAAAATTCACCGAGTTTACTCATCTGGACTCATTAAACCTAATCAGACGGAGCATGGAGTCGTCTTTTACGATATTTTTCAGACTCTATAAACATGAAAAATTCACCGAGTTTACTCGTCTGAAATCGTTAAACCTAATCAGACGGGGCACAAAGTTGTCTTTTATGATATTTTTCAGACTCTCTAAATATGAAAAATTCATCGAATTTACTCGTCTAGACTCGTTAAAGTTAATCAGATGGGGAAAATTTCGAAAAAATGGATACTACCTCTGTTACATTTTAGAAAGGTCGATTTGGCAGCAAAAATCTTGAACATGGCACTTCCCAGAAAACTCTTTCGTAGTTAGTCGAACCCTACCATCTATGAGTGTTAGCCTTCATCTCCCAGTGTCTCTACACCGGTAAAATCCTAACACACTCTTTGGTGTTCATTAAGCCTCAGCTACCTAGTACCCTATTACAGTGCCTTCTATTGTTCAAGCAGATCTCGCTATCTACTGCTTCTGTTATCAACCAAACTGCTCATTATGCTAGAAATTATTTTTTGTCCGACGTCCCCATTCACTCTTCATTATCTCAATCATAAACAAAATTAATTGGTTTCTGTTTCATGTTGAATGATGTAGGACACCTCAGTTCCTACCTTTCAACAGATCTCTTCCTATCGACTTCAGCATCTTATCTAGGAAGTTGATCTACAAACCCATCAGTTTATGACAGACACTTCCACATTTTGCTCATCGATGGACAGATTCTTCATATCTCTATTCTAGAGAAATCATGTTGTTTAAGCTGCTGAGCATGGGAATGCTCGACTCAAGGAAGATACTATATTTTCTGACATATGTTGTTGTTTCAGGTTTTCCTCAGTCTTTCAATCTCTTTATCTCTACTACACACATTGTAAAGTGTTTCAGCCATCATCTTCATCTCTGACCTCACACTTTAGGATGCATCTGTTACAGGTCAAAATACCTCCTCATCAGCTCAGAGGAGAAGATAAATATGGAAGGAATACAAAGACCTAAATTAAACCTATTTCTGCCAAGGTAACGCCTCACTATAACAACACAATAGCGTTATAACACAGCTGATCAATGAATGGGCCGCGTTAGTGGCTAGGGAAATGCTCTGTTTACACTAGAGGGAAGCGTTACCCGTGTTTTAAGTTTGAAACGGGAAAAACCCATGGAGAATGATTTGAATCTCTAGCTTTTTCTCACAAGAGATTCAGTACAAAAAGGAAACTGCAAAGCACTAATCTCTTATTGGGCCTTGCCATAAACAACTGAACTCTCAAAGAAGGAAAAAGCATGGAGGTTGGAGAAACATCTTGGTTTTTTCTATTTGGAACTGGTGGAAAGAGAAGGGCAATGATTGCTCTCTCCATCTCTTATAAAATGGAGTTGAATGCTCTTGGTTCAAGGTCAAAGGATTGTCAAAGTTTTTGAATACTTTTGAAGTAGAGATCATTGTTGTAGTGTGAAGGTAAAAGGTCAAAGAGGTTCATTGAGAACTTTTTGATCAAGACATCACCACTTTTAGAGATAGAGAGATTGGAAGGCTGAGGAGGGCTTGGTGCAATCGACGGTTGTAATCCTCCTTTTTATAAATCAATAGAACTGTATCTGTTTTTTCCATTCTATGCGTTGATATTGTCATTATTATTTAATCACTTATATAGCATGAGATTAATGGCTTAGATGTGCACAACTTAAATGTTTATTATATATTGGCTTAATTGATAGGAAATGTATGTTATGTTAGAAATTACATGGGTGCTTTAATTGATTGCCTAGATTTGGAGATAGTGAAGGAGAACCGCTACTTCGCTACCTAGTGCTCTCCAAAGGACTCCAAGATCATTAAAGAGGTAATATTCTATCTTATTCTATCAAGTGGTTTTAAGTTAATATGAACATGTATATGCCATCTTTATGAACTGTATAGCTAATCTTACTATCTGCCTCGGGCACCGGAAATCCCTGAGAGGGATATACGATAACCAACAACCGAAGAATTTTACCCTACAGTAGCCACTCAAGCAATAAGAACAATCCTCCAATGATCAGAAAAATTATCACATGAGTTGTTGCTACTGTATAGAATGCCGGAAAGCAGTGACAACGTTGTCTATATTAGTGTAGTTTCTACTGTAAAAATAAATAAATGAAATATGGCTGATATATACCTTAATAAATGCCCAGAAAAGAAGATGTGGGCTCTAATACAATATTTCTATCCAACCTGGAAATGATTGCTAGAAATATCAAGAAATATACAATGTGAAAAATAACCTTGGGGTTAATATGCCACTTCAAACTAGAACTGAATATAATTAGGTTATGACAAATATAAAATGATGATGTCCTCCTCAAATGGTATTTCTAAATATAAGGTTGATCCCTCTACTCATAATTAGACCCTCCTGATGAGCTCAATGAACCCTCCCAGCAACTGCCTCTAAAAATAATACAGATCTGGTTTGTAACTATGTTTTGAGGGATGGTAGATGGCTGTCCTGATGCCAAAAATGTATAAATATGTGCAGGATCCCTCCTTTCTGATCCTCCAATGGATAGGATACCTATCCACTGAAAATCAAGCCCAAAATTGGCTCTATGTGATCCTCCTTTGCTGCACCCTGCAACAAAACCCAGCTCTAAACAGAAACTACGTTGTAGCTGAAGGAGGTAGCTTCGCCAAAATTTTAGAATGAGGAAATTCAACCCAAAGAACCTCTCCTTCCCTGAGGATGAGGTAGGGATTCCTGATCATGAACACCCTTATGGTAAACAGCACAACAACCCTGCTAAAAACCAAAAGGATGCAAAGTCTAAATAGACCAATATCAAATGGTAATCTAAAACATGAACAAAAATGGCTGTCATCCCCTCCATATATAGTGCGTGAGCCTTCTCACATTGGGTCCCATCCATACTTGCCACTAGGATCATGCAAGTTGTCCTCTGCTAAAACTACATTGTCTCATCATGAATGCCACTCCTCCATGACAACATTGAGACTTGGTCAAAGTTGACCTACTCAACATGTAATCCCTCCAATTCACACCCAAATGTGCTTAATATAGCTACTTATTCTTCCTCATTTTACATTAGGAGTGTTATTGTTCCTTCAAAATGGGTTTATGGGCCTCCTTGCCCACTTATTCACCTACCTAGTGATATAACAAACTATAATATTCCATTTAGATGAAGGCTAAATTTCTGGAATATTACATCCCATCCTGACCCAAATCTTCCCGAAATAGTTGACAACCCTAAAAGCATCCTTAGGAAGTCTCATGTATCTAAAAGCCCAACTGTTAACAGATCTATCCGTAAATCAAGTTCCCTACCTAAAAACCTCAAGGACTTGCAGAATAAACCATCTAACTCACCCCTAGAACAAATATTGTCTAGGACTAGATCTCAGAGTTGGATAACTTAGATAGTTTTAGACCCATCTTCCCTACAACATAATTCTGTTGTGCTAACTTCATCCCCCACTGTTCACCTTCCTCCATTTAACCCTGTACCTCCTTTTGTAAACACTACACTTGTTAACCCTCCATTGTTTCCCCAACCACAGATCATGGAAACATGGTATGCTCCCCTAGTTCTACCACAACCTTTAGTTGTTCTACCACATGACTATCAATCTAAGATACCCTTATATGATGCTATTAGTTCTACTACTTCCCAACAACACATGGATAGAATGAATGACTACATTGATGGACAAGAGATAGATGATGAAACTTTTAAACTCAGAATTTTTGCTCAAAGCTTAGGGGGAGAAGTAAGCAAATGATTTAAAGGCTTAACCCCTAATAGTATAAATGACCTCCCTGCATTCCATCAATTATTCTTAAACAAATGGGAAGTAAAAAAGAATCCTTTCCAAATATTATTAGAGTATGAAAACATGAAGGGAAATGTTGGAGAGGGTGTCCAAGAATACTATACTAGATTCAATAGTGTATATAATTCCCTACCTCCTCACATAAAACCTCCACAAGGTCTAGCTCTAGTGAAATTTCCTAATGGTTTTGACCCAGAGATGGCTTATCAATTAAGAGAAAGAGAATCCCTCACCATATAAGACATGCAAAGGGGAGAAGTAAGCATAGACACCAATCTGATTGCTAAGAGAGCTAGAATGAAAAATGAAAAAAAGAGTCACATATAGGGAAGAATTTGTACCCTCCACATATGATACAAATATTGATAACTTAGTAAAAATCATGGAAAGGATGATGGAAAGAATAAAAATGAATGAGAGAGCTTATCTTAGAGAAAACAAAATAGCTCCTCAAAATAGAAATCAAAGTCAAAATCAAAACCAGAACTTCAGAAGAAACCCTCCTCAAATTAGACAAAGAGGTCCTAATCAAAAAATCAGACCTCCTTTCCAAGAAAAATATGTTGATGAGGACGAGGGGGTAATTGAAGAAACAGAGGAAAACCATATAAATTTAATGGGAGTGAATAATGAGGATACTGCTTTCCTTAATGAGGAAGAACAAGGGATGTTTTCCCCAACTCAATATAAGGAAGAAATCCTAGAATCTGAAACCTATAACCAAGGCATTGAAAATGCCATCATGGAAGTACACAGACAATATGACCTTAGAAGAAAGAAAAACCAAGACACTCCCAAAAGAAAGAACTTTGAAATTTCTGCTAAAAATAACCCTCAGAACATTTCTAAAAAGACAGCAGAAAATGGAAACATAGTGGCTTAAAGTTCTCATAAAAGAAAAAACAAAAATAGATAACCTAATCCCAAACACAATGGTGACCAAAGAAGCACTAGCAACTTAGCTTATGCTCCTAATAAAACTATTTTAACTGTTCTTCCTAATAAAAACTAGCAAGCTAAAATTGTTGTGAAAACAAAGTCTGAAAAGAATGATTCAAACATTTCCAAAACTCAAACACCTTTCAGTATAGAGAATGAAATTGCCAAGATTAAAATATCTATTCCTCTTACTGAATTAGTCACTCAATATGTATATAAATCCCAAATTTTGAGAGCTTTAAACATAGGAGAAAATGTTGATTCTGTTAATTTTAATGATGACAAACCTGAACTTCTGTTTGGACCAGAAGTTGAAGGGAAATTTCAAGAGGGAGGTGTTCCTCCATTTTATGTCAGTTTAAACATCCATGATAAGATTATCTACAATGCCATGTTAGACTCCAGTGCTTCACACAACCTTATGCCAAAAGTAGTAATGGAAAGACTAGGCCTTGAAATAACTAGACCATACAACGATTTATACTCTTTTGATTCCAATAAAGTTAAATTTGTAGGCTTGATCAAATATCTATGTGTCAAATTAGCACAAATACCAGCCAAGAGCCTAGTAATGAATATTGTATTGGCTGATATACCTCCAAAATATGGCATGCTCCTTTCAAGATCATGAGGTGCTAAACTCCAAGGTACCCTACAAATGGACATGACTTATGCTACCATCCCTGTCTTTAGTCAACCAAGAAGACTATATAGGGAAACTCACATGAAATATATGGTTATTAGTAAAGAAAAACTAGATAAATCCCCTCTTTATTCTATCCATATTGATATTGATTCATTTATTCTTTACAATGATGAAGATGTTAATGAACAAGTAGTAGAAAATGAGAAAATAACTGTAGAAGAAGAGGAAAAAGAGGAGGAACAGTAAAAAATGTTTGCCCAAACAGAATATTATAGAAAACATAGTGAAAAATATAGGGAACAAAGCAACCATCAACAGAGTGTTGATCATGAAAAACAAAACAATGACAAACGTAGTGTAGACCCCAAAGAACAATATAGTAAAAAACATAGTGGCAGCCACTATAAAAAACATAATGAGGACCTAATAATCAACATAATGATAAGTATGAAATTAAAACTCTTTCGAGTATGAGATTTGATGGTTCTTGTATCAAAATTGGTTCAGGAGTAGGTATATGGGTGCATAACACATAGAAAAATCATGCAGAAGGTCACTCATACAAGCTAAAATTTCAATGCACAAACAACATAGTTGAATATGAGGCACTCCTCTTAAGACTGCAATTACTAAAGAAATTAGGAGCCAAGAGGATAACTTTCCATGGAGATTCAGAGTTAGTCATTATGAAGATTAATGGCAAATACACAACCAAGAATCCTAGATTAAAAACATATATAGATGACTCCCTTGACCTCTTGAAAAAATTCACAAAATATTATCTTACCTTTGTCCCTAGAAACCAAAAAATTCTTGTCAATGGTCTAGCATTTGCAGCCAACACATGTCAAAAACCTTATCAAAGAAAAAAACACAGTCCAAGTCAAATATAGACCAGCAATCCCTGATAATATAAAATATTGGCAATTTTTTGAAGGAGATAAACAGATAGAAGATTTCCTGCAGTCCAGAAATGAGTTTGAAGTGCCAAATTCAGACTCAGAGTATGAAGAATTCTTATCTGCTGAGGAACATACTTACCAAGAAGAACCTCCTAATATTGCTTATATAAATCTATTAACTAAAGGACACACACATAAAATAGAGTTGTGCACTAATTTATAAAAAGAAGACTTTGAAGTGTCGCAGTCTAATAATGATAACTTGCCAAAAGGACTGGTTCCTCTAGAGGAACTGTTTGACTTTAATGACATTTCTAAGAGGCTATATATGGAACCCATTGAAACTGAAATAGAAAAATGCAATATAGGCAATGAACAAAAACCCAAAATGATAAAACTGTCCGAAACACTACCTGCTCATATAAAACAGAAATATCTTGAGTTTTTGAGAGAATTTACAGATGTTTTTTCTTGGAGTTATGAAGATTTACAATCATATGATACAGAGATAATCCAGCACAAGATACCTCTTAAAGAAAACCATAAATCCTTTAAACACAAATTTCGTAGAATACTACCCTGTACAACTACCCTTGGTTGAGAAAGAAATTAAGAAAATGTATGATGCTGTAATAATACTCCCTCTGAGGTATTTAGAATGGGTTTCAAATCTTGTATCAGTGAGGAAGAAAAAAGGAGAAATTAGGCTATGCGTAGAATTTAGAAATTTAAACAAATCCTCCTTAAAAGACAACTACCCTTTACCAAAAATGGATCACATCTTACAAAGGGTAGTGGGTTCTAAAATAATTTCTTTGCTAGATGGATTTTCAGAATACAATTAGGTGCTGGTACACCCATATGATCAACACAAGACAACTTTCACTACACCTTGGGGCACTTTCATGTATGTGAAAATTCATTTTGGGTTAATGAATGTTAGGGCCACCTTTCAGAGAGCCATAGATATTGCTTTTGCAGAAGAGATAGGCTACTTCATTGTGATATACCTTGATGACATAACAGTCTACTAAAAACCGGATGAATAACACCTAGCTCACTTAAGAAAGGTCTTTGAAAAATTTAGAAGGTATGGTTTGTATTTAAATCCAAAGAAAGCTTAGTTTGGCCTTCAAGAAGGAAATATTTTAGGCCATATCATATCTGAAGAAGGGATCAATATTGACCTAAAAAGGATTGAAGGAATATTACAAATCAGCCATCCTAGAAATATCAAAGAGCTACAAAATTTCATTGGGAAGATAAATTTCTTAAGAAGGTTTATACCAAACCTTGCAGAACTCCTAATAAATATTAAAAACATGCTGAAAAGAGAAATAGGAGTCAAGTGGACCATAGAAGCAAAGAAATACTTTGAACTGGTAAAACAAGCACTCACCTAAAAGCCAGTTCTAATCATCCCTGATTTTACCAAAGATTTATTCGTCTTCTCCTTTGCATCTGAACATACAGTTACTGTTGTCCTACTACAGAAAAACCTAAAGGGGCATGAGCAGCCTATTGCATTTTTTAGCAAGGCATTAAGAGATGCACCTCTAAAATATGAAATAATGGAAAAACAATATTTTTCCTTAATCAAGGCATTTGAAGATTTCAGATTTTATATTCTGCACACACACATCATTACATTTGTGCCTCACTCAGTGGTAAAATACATTTTAACACAAGATCATGATGGAAAAAGGGGTAAGTGGACTGTTGTTATATTAGAATATGATTTAGAAATCAAACCCACTAAAATAATCAAAGGACAAGGATTGGCTAAACTCATGGCTGAAACAAACTTTCAATCACTAGACATGAATATGATTGATGCATTAGATGAACAGGAGGAGTTGCAAACTCCACTTATTGAAGAATCATTTTTGAATTCATCTTGGTATGCTGATGTTTTATATGTTCTTTTTAATATTAATGTTCCTCCTGGTTTGTCTAAGACAAAGAATAGATTCTTAAAGTTGAAGGCTGTAAACTACTGCATTATAGATAAAATTTTATATTGGAAAAATTCCAGTGGTATATTGCTTAAATGTTTGCGTGAGAATGATGCATATAAGATCAAGCATGAGTTTCATGAAGGAGAATGTGGATTCCACCTCTATTGGAAAACTACTGTCAACAAAATCCTTAGAGATGATTACTATTGGCCCACCCTCTTTCAAGACATCCATAAAATGGTAATTTCCTTTCATAAGTGCCAAATATTTGAAGGAAAAAGAAAATTGTTGCCCTTACCTTTGCATCCTATCTCTATTGAAGCTCCTTTTCAACAATGGGGCCCAGATTTTATTGGAGAAATCCATCCTGCCTCCTCTGCCCAGCACAAATGGATCCTCACTACAACTGACTACTTTACAAAATGGATAGAGGCCATCCCTTCTAGAACTGACACAGACTCAGTAATCATCAAATTCCTTGAAAACCACATTTTGTCTAGATTTGGTTGTCCTAGAAATATTATCACTGACAATGCTACTTCCTTTAGATCTAATAAAATGGTGGGATTTTGCCACAAATACCAGATTACATTGGGAAATTCTATAGCTTATTACCCTCGAGGTAATGGGTTGGCAGAATCATGAAACAAATGTTTGGTGAATATCATCAAAAAGTTGCTAGAAGAGAACAAAAAGTCATGGCAGAACAAACTAGTACATGTACTATGGGCAGATAGATTAAAAAATAAAAAGTCAATTGGAATGTCTCCCTATCAACTAGTGTATGAAGCAGATGCAATTTTTCCAACAAGTTTAGGGGTGCCAGTGATGAAGCTCATCCAAGAAGTATAGTCTGAATAAAATGACATGCTAAGGAGAATAAATCAGACTATCCAGCTGCAGCAAACTAGAGAAGAAGTGTATAACAGAACACAACAAGTGCATGAAAACGTCAAGAAGATGTTTGATAAAAGAACTGAGGCAAATGACTTTAACATTGGTGACAAAGTGTTGAAGTGGGACTCAAGAAGAGAAGACAAAGGAAAGCATGGGAAATTTGAAAATATATGGAAAGGCCCCTACATCATCCATTCTGCAAGAGGTAACAATGCATTTTTCCTACAATAGATGGATGGAACATAATTATTTGTAGGTCCTATCAATGGCAGGATGCTCAAGAATTATTTTTGTTAAATATATCAGTTTAAAGCTTTATTCATTGTATATAACATTGTTTGAAGAAAAAGATCAGAAAAATAAACAAAAAACAAAGAAATGAAGAAAAGAGGCCAGATAAAAAGAAAAGGGTAAAGCCCCATACCAAAAAAGAATATTTCTAAAAGTGTGCTAGTCCAAATGCCACTACTTTGAAGAGGATGTCCCGTTTAGTCATACAACCTAATCATGATTGAACAAGTGTTAAATTTTGGTTGATAGGTTAGTAAATGAAGATTTTTGAAACTGTCTAAAATTGGCTTATTAGTAGATTGGATTAGGAAAACATATTGGTTCCAATGTTAAAATCTGAACCAAGAAAGGAAGAGAGGGATGCATAACAAATTCCAAATTACAACCCTCAATTTCTAGTTTCTACTTCTTACAAAATAAAATCCGTGTGCAACTTGTACAAAATTCTACAGTTCATGACAAATCAAACTACTTAATCTTGATTTGATCATGTTTTCAATTTCTTGTTAATAGATTAGAGAATGAAAATCTGTCAAACTATTTAATCTTGACAAATGAGAAGATTAGGTAGAGAATAAGAGAGCTCATCAGTCTAATCTGAGCCTTTAGATGATATAAGAGTAGAAGTAGATAGGTTCCTGTTTTCAAAAGAAAATAATGTCAAGGGTTGCTAATCTAAATGCACCCAAAGGAAGAAAAAATTCTAGAAGTATGATGGGTAGGTAGAGTTTGAGTTGAAGAAATCATGTTTTTCATATTTGAGGAATCACAGCTTCAGATAACTACAACAAAACGACAATTAAAGAGAGAGGAATCTCTCAAGTGATAATCAAGGCACTACTCTACAAATTCTAGAGATTTGATCTCTGAGGTTCTTGTCACCTCCTAAAGGAGCTTCCCTCCCCAGCTCAAGCCACTGTTATCCTCCTGTATGCTACAAAGTTCACTAGGTGACTGTGGATCTTCTACAAGCAGGTAAATATAACATTTTTTCCTATCAGCTATCTTTAGAAATATCACTGTCTTCATTATCTTCAATAAACCTTTTTCACTATATTTCATCTTTGCCTTCTCAAAACACCTTACTTCTCTTAAAAGAACTCATTTTGGGCTTGTTTCTTTCATTTTCACCCTCTCTCCCTACCTAAAGCCTCATTCACTCATTTCCTCCACTAAAAACCCATTTTTCCCTCTCAAAACCGTTGCCTTCTTCATTTTCCTCCTTTTTTCACTAAAACAATGTAAAAATGTCTTTTTACATTATTTTTAAATGTTAATGCTACCTTCTCAGGACCCTTTTTGTTTTATATTAAACTCTATTTTCTAATATGAAAACCCAACTCTTTTGTTTTATTAACCCGACCCTATCTAAATATTTAAGCCCTCTACTTAAATGTTTTAAACTCGTTTTTTAAAATATAAGCCTCACCCACTAAAGTTTTAAGCCCTCCGCTTAAAACTTTTAGCCACCGCTCTCCATCAAACCCTGTCACCATATAACCGTAAGCCCGCCTATTGCATAGTCCCTGCTCTAATATTTAAGCCCTCTGCGTTTGTTAAAAAACCCTTCACAAACCCTTTTTTCCACCTTATAGATTGGGCGCATTTGCTTGTTTGATTAACCCTTGGCCCCGCTTTCCACCAAAACTCACGCTCCATTTAGATCCCGCAACCAGGCACCCATACCCCACCTATTCACTTTCCCACTACACTCAAAACACTCAACCATCGTCGATCTCCCTCTCTAAGATCTGACAGCTGTGATCACATATCGCAATATTATATGCGCCAAGGTTAACGATTTTAAAACTTGTGAAAAGGGTGGTTTTCCCTTGCCATGCAGCGTTCAATGAGTGGAATCACACGCCCACTCCCAAAACCATTACCACCTCCTCATCTGCACGAAAAAGACATCCCCACTCCCGAAAACCACTTTCCTCCATTCCCACCAAAAATGCATACCTCCACAAGATTCAAAATTATACAGAGCTCTGTCGCTCTGCCATAAGGCCCAAAACACCATTTTTTCCTCTGCAAACACCCCAAAAGCCCAAAAAAAACCCTATAAACACAGTAAAGGCCTCTTCACGTAGGTTTTCGAGCTCAAAATTTGTTTCATGTGTAGGTTTAATGACAGAAGTGCTTAAAATGTGTTTCAATGATCCAAAAACGTCTAAATGAATGTCTGGGTGACGATCCAGAAATTTATTAAAAGGGACCAGAAGTGAAAACTAAATCTTAATCACCAATGAATCATTATCCTCGGTGGTTAATAAAACCCTCCAGCAGTAGAAGAATGCATCCCTGCACCAAAAACACAGACAGAGGCAGTCACAGGAGGATAAAACAATTAAGAAGGCCGCAATAATAAAGGTCCAAAGGATAAAAGAGCTAATCATAGATCAAAGGACAAATCAAAAGATTAGCCATAAAGAAAAGGTTAAATATGAAGAATATGGAAGAAAAGATTAAAGGATTAAAGGTTAAATCAGAGGTCAAAAAGGGTTAATCAAAAGGATTAGTCATGAAACAAGGATAAAGGCAGAATCAGAGGAAAAGATAGTGAGGCAGGAAGTTAAAGGATAAATCCAAATTTTAAAGGCCTAAATAGAGTTTAGATGATAAATAGAGGCATATTAAACAAAATATCATATTCAAATGATCAAAATCAAAGAAATTACTTCCTCAAAAGACCCATTTGCCACCTACATCATATTTTCTTTCAATAAAACATCAAACAATTATTACAAACAGTCAAAGATTTTTTTCATCTACCTAGTAGTTATTGTAAAGTTATTGAAAAAAGCCTTAAAGTAAAACATTTCCAGAAATTAGCTCAAATAGTTAAGTTAGGAGTTATTATTACAATGAATCACTTTAAAATATTTTTCCTTGGGCCTTGCATGGTCTCAAAGGTCAAAAATACATTAACTCTGTAATAAATGACATCTGAAACCCTAACTTAGGATCACCTCCTCATGTTTAGATAAATATTGCATGTAAGCTTCATTTTTAATGTTGGTTAGTTGGTGGTACCTGACTAATTTCTATTGCTGAGCTAGTTGAGAACTGTTAGGCTATATTTGAGAAAGCTTTGAGTTGCAGAGATCTGTTGTACATGGAGTAATGTAACTGTTTTGATCATCAGTAATATAAGCACGTTAACAAGATTCTTGAGCTATGTTAATGGTGAAGTTTTCATTCTTTGTCATTGTTTTTATTCTGTTTTCCATTCTGTCCATATTTCTCTGATAAAAGAACATAAATTTTAGAGTAGGATATGCTATCTTGGCACCCTATTTCTGTCTGTATTCTTTATCTTAATCTTTTCCTCTGCAATGTCTGATTGGAGAATTATTAATTGCTCTCTAGTTCCACCTAGCTTATTCTCTTGGAAATAATTTAATAGAGTAAAGACAAATAAGTCTATGGTAAGCCGTGTTCTTTGGTGTAGCTTGAAATATTGTTTTTGAGGCCTTTCTTTGAAGTATAATTAGTAGATTATAAGCCAGGGAAGTCTATGGTATGCCCTATCCTTTGCTTTGCCTCAAACAGTTACCTAAAAGGTTTTTCTTGTTAAAGTAGAGCTAGAAGATTCCTAACTGACTATAGCTCTGTTGCCTTCACAACTTATTTTTATTTGATATCATAACTAATATAAGAGATCCACTTGATATAGTTAGCTTGCCCTATGAAAACCCTTGCAGACTTGATGAATTATTAAATCATTTTATGACTCCATATCCTAATGGATTAATGTTTTCTCATTTTATATCTACTCAGCTAAAACATTCCCTCAATTAATCACACCACAGATCTGTCTGTTATTGCCTAAATCTACCTCAGGCTGAAAGAAGGCAGAGTTCAGGGTAACATCAAACCACACTCAGTCTGGTAGCTAGCCCTACCAGAACAGGAGAGGGCTCTCTCCGAGTCATTCTCAGCAAAAATAATCAATAGGGCTTGATATGACTTGAAATAAAGGCTAATTTTAGGCTAGGTATATAAGTAAAGGAGTTTGAGTTTGAGTTTGGGAGTTTTGTTGGAATCAAGGAGAAAGGAAATTTTGGGTCCAGGGATAAGACCTAGTTTTTGCAGAGTTCTGATTGGGGCAAGGAAGGAAATTTTTTTGATGCTTTAGATTAAATGAATGGATGGTTTAGAATGGTGAGGATCTGAAGAGGGCAAGAGGCTTTCAAGAATCCTCTTCAAACAGATGAAAACATGGAAAATTAAACAAAAATGAAGGCAGAGCAAAGCAATCTAATGAATTCCACCTTTATAACTTGTTTGTTCAATTTAAGAAGAAAGGAGAAGGGAAATGATACACATAAACATCAGTGAACTTAAAATTACATAGAGAAAAACACCATAAAAACACAGAGCCACATGGATCCCAAAGAGTGCTGCAAACCCTGGTCTATTGCTTTGCCAAAAGTGCAGAGATGAAATGTACAATGAACTGCCAAGAAATCCCAAGTGTCCAACCCTGAAAATGACTAAAGAACTACATGATATAGACAAGCCTAACTCATTCCCATGCATCTAGGGGTATATCTCATCATTCTAGGAGCTGTTTAAACCATATCTAAACTAAGAAATGAAAAATAGGCAATGAAACAACTTGCCTCTATATGGTAGGAAAATGATTCATTCACTTACATTTCACTTTTTGGTGAATGAATCTACTAATATTAGTAAAAATGTGCCAAAATTACATCAAGGTACCTAAAGAGTTACATGAAAAAGTCAAACTAGCCAAAACTAGGCGAAATTCTGAGCTGCTGAGTGAAAAATAGGCCAAATTTATCTATGCGCTGCGCCTGAAATCTCTATGCGTAGCACAAGTTTGAGGCTGATTTTTAGGGCCTTCCTGAAGTCCAAATTGAGTGTAGGATATCTCGTTGGAAAGACCTACCTCTCTAATTTCCAACCCAAGTGGAATTTCTCAATTTGGTTTCCATTTTCCCCTCCAAGAATCCAATCTCCCAACACTGCTTCCTGTGTGTGCAAAATGTGGCAGAAAGGCCACTTTTAGGGTGGTTTTGACCCTTTAAGCAACCCAGAACTTGATAAAATCCTTAGGTAATCCATAGGCATGCATAAATTTTGATGAAAAATCCAGACATTTTAGAGATGCACCTCTAAAATACGAAATAATGGAAAAACAAGATTTTTCCTTAATCAAGGCATTTGAAGATTTCAGATTTTATATTCTGCACTCACACATCATTACATTTGTGCCTCACTCAGTGGTAAAATAAATTTTAACACAATATCATGATGGAAAAAGGGGTAAGTGGACTGCTGTTATATTAGAATATGATTTAGAAATCAAACCCACTAAACTAATCAAAGGACAAGGATTGGCTAAACTCGTGGCTGAAACAAACTTTCAAGCACTAGACATGAATATGATTGATGCATTAGATGAACATGAGGAGTTGAAAACTCCACTTATTGAAGAATCATTTTTGAATTCATCTTGGTATGCTGATGTTTTATATGCTCTTTTTAATATTAATATTCCTCCTGGTTTGTCTAAGACAAAGAATAGATTCTTAAAGTTGAAGGTTGTAAACTACTGCATTATAGATAAAGTTTTATATTGGAAAAATTCCAGTGGTATATTGCTTAATTTTTTTCCTGAGAATGATGCAGATAAGATCAAGCATGAGTTTCATGAAGGAGAATGTAGATTCCACCTCTATTGGAAAACTACTGTCAACGAAATCCTAAGAGATGATTACTATTGGCCCACCCTCTTTCAAGACATCCATAAAAAGGTAATTTCCTTTCATAAGTGCCAAATATTTGAAGGAAAAAAAAAACCGTTGCCCTTACCTTTGCATCCTATCTCTATTGAAGCTCCTTTTCAACAATGGGGCCCAGATTTTATTGGAGAAATCCATCCTGCCTCCTCTGCCCAACACAAATGGATCCTCACTACAACTGACTACTTTACAAAATGGATAGAGGCCATCCCTTCTAGAACTGACACAGACTCAGTAATAATCAAATTCCTTGAAAACCACATTTTGTCTAGATTTGGTTGTCCTAGAAATATTATCACTAACAATGCTACTGCCTTTAGATCTAATAAAATGGTGGGCTTTTGCCACAAATACCAGATTACATTGGGAAATTCTATAGCTTATTACCCTCGAGGTAATGGGTTGGAAGAATCCTGAAACAAAAGTTTGGTGAATATCATCAAAAAGTTGCTAGAAGAGAACAAAAAGTCATGGCACAACAAACTAGTACATGTACTATGGGCAGATAGATTAAAAAATAAAAATTCAATTGGAATGTCTCCCTATCAACTAGTGTATGGAGAAGATGCAATTTTTCCAACAAGTTTAGGGGTGCCAGTGATGAAGCTCATCCAAGAAGTATAGTCTGAAGAAAATGACATGCTAAGGAGAATAAATCAGACTATCCAGTTGCAGAAAACCGGAGAAGAAGTGTATAACAGAACACAGCAAGTGGATGAAAACATCAAGAAGATGTTTGATAAAAGAACCGAGGCAAATGACTTTAACATTGGTGACAAAGTGCTGAAGTGGGACTCAAGAAGAGAAGACAAAGGAAAGCATGGGAAATTTGAAAATATATGGAAAGGCCCCTAAATCATCCATTCTGCAAGAGGTAACAATGTGTTTTTCCTACAATAGATGGATGGAACATAATTATTTGGAGGTCCTATCAATGGCAGGATGCTCAAGAATTATTTTTGTTACAGATATCAGTTTAAAGCTTTATTCATTGTATATAACATTGTTTGAAGAAAAAGATCAGAAAAATAAACACAAAACAAAGAAATGAAGAAAAGAGGCCAGATAAAAAGAAAAGGGTAAAGCCCCATACCAAAAAAGAATATTTATAAAAGTGTGCAAGTCCAAATGCCACTACTTTGAAGAGGATGTCCCGTTTAGTCATACAACCTAATCATGATTGAACAAGTGTTAAATTTCAGTTGATAGGTTAGTAAATGAAGATTTTTGAAACTTTCTAAACTTGGCTTATTAGTAGATTGGATTAGGAAAAGATATTGGTTCCAATGTTAAACTCTGAACCAAGAAAGGAAGAGAGGGATGCATAACAAATTCCAAATTACAACCCTCAATTTTTAGTTTCTAATTTTTACAAAATAAAATCCGTGTGCAACTTGTACAAAATTCCACAGCTCATGACAAATCAAACTACTTAATCTTGATTTGATCATGTTTTCAATTTCTTGTTAATAGATTAGAGAATGAAAATCTGTCAAACTATTTAATCTTGAAAAATGAGTAGATTAGGTAGAGAATAAGAGAGATCATCAGTCTAATCTGAGCCTTTAGATGATATAAGTGTAGAAGTAGATAGGTTCCTATTTTCGAAAGAAAATAATGTCAAGGGTTGCTAATCTAAATGCACCCAAAGGAAAAAAAAAATGCTAGAAGTATGATGGGTAGGTAGAGTTTGAGTTGAAGAAATCATGTTTTTCATATTTGAGGAATCACAGCTTCAAATAACTACAACAAAAGAACAATTAAAGAGAGAGGAATCTCTCAAGAGAAAATCAAGGCACTGCTCTACAAATTCTAGAGATTTTATCTTTGAGGTTCTTGTCACCTCCTAAAGGAGCTTCCCTCCCTAGCTCGAGCCATTGTTATCCTCCTGTATTCTACAAAGTTCAATAGGTGAATGTGGATCTTCTACAAGCAGGTAAAGATAACATTTTTTCCTATCAGCTATCTTTAGAAATATCACTGTCTTCATTATCTTCAATAAACCTTTTTCATTATATTTCATCTCTGCCTTCTCAAAACACCTTACTTCTCTTAAAAGAACTCATTTTGGGCTTTTTTCTTTCATTTTCACCCTCTCTCCCTACCTAAAGCCTCATTCACTCATTTCCTCCACTAAAAACCCATTTTTCCCTCTCAAAACCCTCGCCTTCATCATTTTCCTCCTTTTTGCACTAAAACAATGTAAAAATGTCTTTTTATATTATTTTTAAATGTTAATGTTACCTTCTCGGGACCCTTTTTGTTTTATATTAAACTCTGTTTTGTAATATGAAAACCCAACTCTTTTGTTTTATTAACCCGACCCTATCTAAATATTTAAGCCCTCTACTTAAATGTTTTAAACTCTTTTTTTAAAATATAAGCCTCACCCACTAAAGTGTTAAGCCCTCCGCTTAAAACTTTTAGCCACCACTCTCCATCAAACCCTGTCACCATATAATCGTAAGCCTGCCTATTGCATAGTCCCCGCTCTAATATTTAAGCCCTTTTCCTTCGTTAAAAAACCCTTCACAAACCCTTTTTTTCACCTTATAAATTGGGCGCATTTGCTTGTTTGATTAACCCTGGGCCCCGCTTTCCACCAAAACTCACGCTCCATTTAGATCCTGCAACCTGGCACCCATACCCCACCTGTTCACTTGCCCACCGCACTCAAAACACTCAACCATCATCGATCTCCCTTTCTGAGATCTGACAGCCCTGATCACATATCGCAATATTATATGCGCCAAGGTTAACGATTTTAAAACTTGTGAAAAGGGTGGTTTTCCCTTGCCACATAGCGCTCAATGAGTGGAATCACACGCCCACTCCCAAAACCATTACCACCTCCTCATCTACATGAAAAAGACCTCCCCACTCCCGAAAACCACTTTCCTCCATTCCCACCAAAAATGCATACCTCCACCCGATTCAAAATTATCCAGAGCTCTGTCGCTCTTCCATAAGGCCCAGAACACCATTTTTTCCTCTGCAAACACCCCAAAAGCCCAAAAAACCCCATATAAACACAGTAAAGGCCTCTCCACGTAGGTTTTCGAGCTCAAAATTTGTTTCATGTGTAGGTTTAATGACATAAGTGCTTAAAATGTGTTTCAATGATCCAAAAACGTCTAAATGAATGTATGGGTGACGATCCATAAATTTATTAGAAGGGACCAGAGGTGAAAACTAAAGCTTAATCACCAATGAATCATGATCCTCGGTGGTTAATAAAACCCTCCAGTAGTAGAAGAATGCATCCCTACACCAAAAACACAAACAGAGGCAGTCACAGGAGGATAAAACAATTAAGAAGGCCGTAACAATAAAGGTCCGAAGGATAAAAGAGCTAATCACAGATCAAAGGACAAATCAAAAGCTTAGCCATAAAGAAAAGGTTAAATATGAAGAAGATGGAAGAAAATATTAAAGGATTAAAGGTTAAATCAGAGGTAAAAAATGGTTAATCAAACGGATTAGTCATGAAACAAGGATAAAGGCAGAATCAGAGGTAAAGATAGTGAGGCAGGAAGTTAAAGGATAAATCCAAATTTTAAAGGCCTAAATAGAGTTTAGATGATAAATAGAGGCATATTAAACACACGAGCAGATTCGAATGATCAAAATCAAAGAAATTACTTCCTCAAAAGACCTATTTTCCACCTACATCATATTTTCTTTCAATAAAACATCAAACAGTTATTACAAATAGTCAAAGATTTTTTTCATCTACCTAGTAGTTATTGTAAAGTTATTGAAAAAAGCGTTAAAGTAAAACATTTCCAGAAATTAGCTCAAATAGTTAAGTTAGGAGTTATTATTACAATGAATCACTTTAAAATATTTTTCCTTGGGCCTTGCATGGTCTCAAAGGTCAAAATACATTAACTCTGTAATAAATGACATCTGAAACCCTAGCTTAGGATCACCTCCTCATTTTCAGATAAATATTGCATGTAAGCTTCATTTTTAATGTTGGTTAGTTGGTGGATACCTGACTAATTTCTATCGCTGAGCTAGTTGAGGACTGTTAGGCTATATTTGAGAAAGCTCTGAGTTGCAGAGATCTGTTGTACATGGAGTAATGTAACTGTTTTGATCATCAGTAATATAAGCACGTTAACAAGATTCTTGAGCTATGTTAATGGTGAAGTTTTCATTCTTTGTCATTGTTTTTATTCTGTTTTCCATTCTGTCCATATTTCTCTGATAAAAGAACATAAATTTTATAGTAGGATATGTTGTCTTGGCACCCTATTTATATATGTATTCTTTATCTTAATGTTTTCCTCTGCAATGTCTGATTGGAGAATTCTTAATTGCTCTCTAGTTCCAACTAGCTTGTTCTCTTGGAAATAATTTAATAGAGTAAAGACAAATAATTCTATGGTAAGACGTGTTCTTTGGTGTAGCTTGAAATATTGTTTTTGAGGCCTTTCTTTGAAGTATAATTAGTAGATTCTAAGCCAGGGAAGTCTACGGTATGCCCTATCCTTTGCTTTGCCTCAAACAGTTACCTAAAAGGTTTTTCTTGTTAAAGTAGAGCTAGAAGATTCCTAACTGACTATAGCTCTGTTGCCTTCACAACTTATTGTTATTTGATATCATAACTACTATAAGAGATCCACTTGATATAGTTAGCTTGCCCTATGAAAACCCTTGCAGACTTGATGAATTATTAAATCATTTTATGACTCCATATCCTAATGGATTAATGTTTTCTCATTTTATATCTACTCAGCTGAAACATTCCCTCAATTAATCACACCACAGATCTGTCTGTTATTGCCTAAATCTACCTCAGGCTGAAAGAAGGAAGAGTTTAGGGTAACATAAAACCACGCTCAATCTGGTAGCTAGCCCTAACAGAACAGGAGAGGGCTCTCTCCGAGTCATTCTCAGCAAAAATAATCAATAGGGCTTGATATGAATTGAAATAAAGGCTAATTTTAGGCTAGGTATATAAGTAAAGGAGTTTGAGTTTGAGTTTGGGGGTTTTGTTGGAATCAATGAGAAAGGCAGTTTTGGGTCCGGGGATAAGACCTAGTTTTTGCAGAGTTCTGATTGGGGCAAGAAAGGAAATTGTTTTGATGCTTTAGATTAAATGAATGGATGGTTCAGACTGGTGAGGAGCTGAAGAGGGAAATATGCTTTTAAGAATCCTCTTCAAACAGATGAAAACATGGAAAATTAAACAAAAATGAAGGCAGAGCAAAGCAATCTAATGAATTCCACCTTTATAACTTGTTTTTTCAATTTAAGAAGAAAGGAGAAGGGAAATGATACACATAAACATCAGTGAAATTACAATTACATAGAGAAAAACACCATCAAAACACAGAGCCACATGGATCCCAAAGAGTGCTGCAAACCCTGGTCTATTCCTTTGCCAAAAGTGCAGAGATGAAATGTACAATGAAGTGCCAAGAAATCCCAAGTGTCCAACCATGAAAATGACTGAAGAAATACATGATATAGACAAGCATAACTCATTTCCATGCCTCTCGGGGTATATCTCATCATTCTAGGAGCAGTTTCAACCATATCTAAACTAAGAACTGAAAAATAGGCAATGAAACAACTTGCCTCTATATGGTAGGAAACTGATTCATTCACTTACATTTCACTTTTTGGTGAATGAATCTACTAAGATTAGTAAAAATGTGCCAAAATTACATCATGGTCATGAAATTACATCAAGGTACCTCAAGAGTTACATGAAAAAGTCAAACTAGCCAAAACTAGGCGAAATTCTGAGCTGCTGAGTGAAAAATAGGCCAAATTTCTCTATGCGCCGCGCCTGAAATCTCTATGCGTAGCACAAGTTTGAGGCTGATTTTGAGGGCCTTCCTGAAGTCCAAATTGAGTGAAAGATAGCTCGTTGGAAAGCCCTGCCTGTCTAATTTCCAACCCAAGTGGAATTTCTGGATTTGGTTTCCATTTTCCCCTCCAAGAATCCAATCTCCCAACACTGCTTCCTGTGTGTGCAAAAAGTGGCAGAAAGGCCATTTTTAGGGTGTTTTTGACCCTTTAGGCAACCCAAAACTTGATGAAATCCTTAGGTAATCCATAGGCATGCATAAATTTTGATGAAAAATCCAGAAATGCAAATTTTTCCTCCTAAAGAGCTGCCAATTATAAGCGCGCGCCAAGTGGCGCTACGTGTCGGGTAGGAAAATCTGTTTTGAGACCAAAAAATTCAAAATTGACAAAAATTTGCCCAAATTCTTGAAATTTGGGCTGAAGGTCCCTCATGAAGCACTATTATGGGCCAAAGAAGCTTCGGCCAAAATTTGGAGCCTATCATGCCTTTTGCAACGCTTTAGTGCCCTCCTTAGCCTTGCCTTCAGGATCTTGATCCTCACTTTGAAAACATGATGTCGCGCCCAATAATGGTTCTTCATGTGTCTCAGCATGTTCTTTTCCTTTTTTGCCTTCTCCAATAGCTTCTCAACATGAATTTTGACCCTCTCAAGCCAAGTATCTCTATTAGCCTCAATCTCCCGCTCAATGGGTGTCATCTCTATTGGGCTTCTTCGGGCAGCTTGCCGATTCTCACAGATGTTTTGCAACTCCATGCTCGTCTGCTGATCCTCCAACTGTTTGTTCCACTACTCCAAATAGTTTATGATCCATTGAGCTCGTTGAAATTTGTCGATTAATGTGTCTATCTCAGCTTTCTACTCCTGAATGATCTCTCTCAACTTTGAGCTTGGAGAGCTCAAATCCTCATCAATCAATATGAAATCAATATCCTGGCCTCCTGAAGGGCCCTCATCCTGCATAGGCCTCTTAAATATGTCCTATACCTATACCTGTGCTGCTGATGATGGAAATGAGACCCCTTCCACCCCGGGTGGAGATAGTACTCGTCAGGCTGCTGCAAATAATACTCTGGTGCCTGTCTGATAAGTAACAAACACTGGCATACTGATAGGCTTTGTCTCGTGACCTTCAGGCTGATGTGAAGGTTCACCTGCATCGTGGAAAACCTATGGAGGAACCTGAGGAGCTATGAAAAATTCATGGGAAATTAAATCCTCCCATGCAATACCCTGCAATCCAAGCTTATGTACAACAACAATCTTGATGAGTGCATAGTGATAAATATTGTTGTACTACTGTTCGGGAGACTTTTTCTGCACAAGAGTGTTCACTCTCTCGATGTTCCAGCACATGAAATAAGGAATGTTCATCATCCTCAATCTAGTGAAATTCATCAATAACCTGATGTGGTATGCATAGAGGCATGAGAATCGGTCCTCACAACTGAAGTATCTGATAATAAGTTTCATCAAAGACGCATAGGATTCCTTTAGGAACCAGAATGGGAACACCCTGCTGAGCTATCTCACATAGCTACGCTTGATGTATGGTTCATAATGCACTTTGTCCACGTGCTATCTTTTGTTCCACTGTTCACCCACATTCGGTATTTCGGTTGCTTGAGAAATGGTTTCCGGTGTCAAGGTGAAATTTACACCAGTAAGAGTTACCTGACCATTATGAAAATGTAACACAAACAACCGAGCCAACTCCTTATGATGATGAATCCTAGCAATAATCTCACAATACTGATAGCATGAATACTCATGAAAACATGCCATGGCAAGTGGGCAGGCCTGCAATTGGGTCAATGAGGTGGGCTCTTCTCTCACATGTTTTCCACCTTTACAAGGCCTTCTCGGTGCATGTAGCTCAGTGGTAGAATCACTATCTCTGTCATATGATGTATCAGTGTCTGTCTCCATGGTGTTGCAAGGTCTATGTTTGGCTTGTATGAGATGAAAATGAGAATTTGGTGCCTTTTTCTTTTAATGCCAAATAAGTGTCAAAGGAGAGGGACTGTAGGAAAAATGGCAGTGGGAAAAATGGTTCAATCAAGTGAAATTTGAAGTGTAGGATAGTCACTTGACTGTTTGGACTTGGAGTTTTGGGAATTTTTACAAATGAAATAGGAAAAGGAGAATGAAAGTGAAATGAAATGACTTGGGATGGGGAAATAGGAATGAGATGATATGAGTGGTTTGGGATACAAGGAAATAGGGGATAGACTGTAATAGCAATATTAATAGTGATGGGAAAGGAACCACAGGTGGGAAATGGAGTTGGAGTATTTTGGCACAAAAATCAAATTTTAAAACTCAAATTCAAACCCTAAGGGAGAAATTTTTAACAAGAGAATAGGGTTTATGTTTTCAACTTTAAAACTCTCATATTCCCTTTTCAAACAAACCCAAACACTGGCTAATAGCAATTCAAAGACTCACAAACTGACTTGAATCATAGGGGGCAGATTCGTTTTGCAATTTGAGTGAGAGATGGCAACAAATTTTTGTTTTGGGCCAATGCGTCGCGTGCACAACCTAGTGCGTCATGCGCAAAACCTAGTGCGTCGCACCTATTGTGTGCGTCGCACTAGTTCAAATTAACACAGTGGTCAGCGGCTCTATGCGTCGTGACCGTTATGTCTGTCGCGCCTTCACCCAACACGCCGCGCAGGAAAATTATACACAGTCCGACCTCCAAATCACAGTTTCGCCCTCCAACTTATTTCTCCACGATTTCTCTTGGCTCCTTGTTGACTTTTGCTATGCACATGAATTGTGAAACAATGAAAATATCTTTTTATGGCCATAGAATTTGATTTTTTATTTAGAAAACCCACTTTCTAATGTTGTAGACTTTGGCACTTTGCACTTTTTAAAATAAACTTTGTTTTTGTTTCCACTTTGATTTTTCAGCTGAATGATGAAACTCTTGTCTATTTTTTGCAGGGATAGCTAGCATTGGGATCTTGGCAAAGGCGACCAAGGTTGCGCCTGAAGAACTTTCACAACTAAAAAAAACTTTGAGAATCACATTACATTTATTACAAAAGATGAAATTGACGATTTTTCTTCAAAACAAAGTTTTGAAGAAGAATCATGATTAAGTATTATGATGATGAAATTTTGCACTAAAAACCTTATTTCGAACCTCCCTCATGTGCCTGCTGACATTATTAGACATTTCAAAGACTAAATTTGTGAAACCCTAGACCTAATGAGACTAAAAACCCTAAAATGACTCTTTGGCAAACATGAGGCCAAACATGACTGTGAATAACTGTAAAATTGACTTTGATGAACTGTGATGATCAGACCTAAGCGAACAGGTATAAGACATGAGGGATATGAGTGACAAGACCCTTTCGTCAGATGATTCATGCTCCTAATGTAATGCAACTGACTGAACTGAATGAGACACCTAAAATGAAATGCAAAAAAATATATTTTGATCTCTGACGGAGGGATGAAGATACCGACTCTAAAATTGGCTCCAATGGGGATGGTAGCTCCTTGGAGGTGCCAAGAACTACAGATTTCTGGGAGAGTAGGCAGTGCCTTTGTCCATTGGGCTATGGAGTCCATAACTTCAGAAAATTAACACAAGACTCTTGACTCATTTATTGACTGAAAATTTGACTCAAACTGACTCAATTTTGAAACTAAAATGACTGAAAAGCCTGACTCGACAAACTCAAACCAAGGCTGAAATCAATCTTCAAAATTATAGCCTTCACTTCGGGCCTGAAACTGAAGAAAAGATCATAGCACACACTTGCAATGAAACTGAAAAAAAAATGGTATATACAGTAACAATGTAAACAGCAGGAAACATCTCAGAAATGATACTGTTTGAGCAGTCGACCATTGACCGGCCCTCCTGGACAATATTCCATGTTCATATCTTTCAGAAGAAAAGCATTCTGACCCCGATATGCAGCAATTTTAAAGGGTCCTTTCCAGAGATTTTTGAACTTACCATGCTTACCCTTTTCCTCATTTCTTGCATCCCATTTCAGCACCACTTCTTCCAATTGAAATTTGTCCGCCTTTTCTTTTCTATCATAGATTTTCTTAATTCTCTCCTGCAGCTTGAATGTGTTTTGGAAAACTTCTTCTCTCGTCTACTACAAATGGATCATTTGATTTATTCTTCTTTGCATATGATCATTTTCACTGCCAGCTTCCTGTAGAAGTTTGACCACTGGAACTGCGAGAGAGGTAGGAAACATTGTATCAACTCCATAAACTAACTGAAAAGGGGACATACCAATGGATTTATTCTGACTCACTCGATCTGCCCAAAGTGCATTGACCAAATTCTTATGCCAACTTTTCTTGTTTATTTCCAGCAACTTTTTAATGATGTTGACCAAAGATTTGTTGGAAAACTCCGCCAATCCGTTGCCTTGCGGATGATAAGCGGTTGAGTGTCCCAAAATGATATGATACTTGTCACAAAACTCAATCATCATTTTTTATTTGAAAGCTGCTGCGTTATCAGTGATTAACTTATTCAGGCAACCAAAACGAGACAAAATGTTATTCTCAAGGAAAGAAATTATACCGAATCCATAGCTTGCCTGGTGGGAATTTCTTCAATCCATTTCGTGAAATAATTTGTCGCTGTGAGGATCCACTTATGCTGGGTTGAAGAAGCAGGATGGATCTCACCAATGAAATCCAAACCCCACTGCTAAAAAGGAGCACTTACCTCAATGGGCTTAAGCGGAAAAGGCTGCAATTTATGCTTTCCTTCAAAAATCTGACATTCATGACAGCTTTTGACAGTCTTATACACATCAGCAAAAAGTGTCGGCCAATAATATCCCACTCTCAAAATCTTATTGGCCGTTGTTTTCCAAAAAAGGTGACCCCCGCAATATCCCTTATGAAAATCTTCCATAACCTTCTTTGCTTCTTCTTCCACCAAATAGTTTAACAAAACACCACCAGGATCTTTCTAATAGAGTGAATTATTCAAAACACAAAACTTAGCAGCCTTCAATTTCAGAGTTCTACTTTTGTTTCTAGCCATGCCGGGCAGTGGTGACAAATTTTGGAGCACATATACAATATATGAATACCAAGGAGAAAGCACAAAGGTTTCAGATACCTGAACTGATGAACTTTCCTCATTCTCCTCGGACATAGCAGCAATGAGATTGATTTCCGAGGCATGAAAATTTGACTCAGCCATTAACTTAGCCAACCCTTTTCCTTTGATAAGCTTTGTAGGCTTTATCTCTACATCATACTCCAACAAGGCAACAATCCATTTGCCCCGTCTCCCTTCTGGATCTGTTCGCACTAAAACATCCTTAACAGAAGCATTAGGAACATAAGTAAGAATGTGAGAATGCAAAATATATACGCGGAAATCCTTCAATGCTTTCACTAAAGTGAGAGCTTTCTTTTCAATGATGTTATACTTTAAGGCTGCATCTCTTATGGTTTGACTGAAAAAATAAAATGGTTTTTCATGCCCATCTCTTTTCTACATTAATACTGCTGCCATAGTATGCTCTGAAGCAAATGAAAAAAAAAAAAAATCCTGAGTGTAATCCAGGTTGATCAAAACAGGAGCTGAAGAAAGAACCAACTTCACTAGATTGAAAGACTTCACTGCCTCCTCAGTCCACTTTACTATGTTATATTTCTTAAGCATGTTTGTAATCTCTCTTAGATGTTCAGCAAGGTTAGGCACAAAGCAACGTAAAAAAATCATCTTACCATTAAAATATTGAATCTCCTTCTTATTTCGGGGAAGATCAATTTGCTGAATAGCTTCAACTTGAGCTGGGTCAATACGGATGCCATCTTTTGAGATAATATGACCAAGAATTTTTCCCTCATCCATGGCAAACAAACTCTTCTTCGGATTGAGTGACACACCATACTTTCTACATCGCTGAAAAAAAATCTTGAAATGGTAAAGGTGCTCTTCATCATAATTGGAAAAGACTGTCAGATCATCAAGATACACAACTAGAAAAACATCTTTCTCATTTGCAAATGCCATATCCATTGCGCGCTGAAATGTTGCACCATCATTCTTCAAACCACAATGCATTTTAGCGTAATGGAAAGTTCCCCACGGAGTGGTGAACGCTGTTTGTCTCTATCATCCTCATGGACCAGAATTTGGTTATACCCAGAATAATCATCGAGTAGTGACATACGAGATGCTCCAACTACTCGCTGAAGTATGTGATCCATTTTGGGCAATGGATAATTGTCTTTCAAAGAAACCTTGTTCAGATTCCTAAAATCAATGCACAAACGAATCTCACCTGTCTTCTTGTGTACGGGCACCAAATTGGAAATCCAATCTGAAAATATTATAGGAACAATGATACCAGCCTTGTATAATCGATTCACCTCCTTTTCGATTGAGGGCAGCAACTTCGGATTTATCCTTCTCAACTTCTGCCTGAAGGGCTTTTGATTTGGCTTGATAGGAATGGTGTGCTGAATTATGTTTGTATCATACGTCTTCAAATATGAATAGTCCCAAGCAAATACATCAGCAAAAGAAGACAATAAATTAACATATTTTACTTTTACCTCAAGTGGAAATTCTTTGGACAATTTCACCATATTTGGATTTTCAGCTGATCCAATGTTCACGTCTTCAACTCCCTTTTCAGTTGGCCATAAGGTTGGTTTTCTAGCTACGTCATCTTGATAAAAAAGCTCTTCTAAAGGTATCAAACCTTTAGGAATGACATTATCTTTCAGCTGCAATACTTCCATCTGATTTATTTGCCCATCAGCCTCACCATCATCATGCTCCATATCAATTGAAGTCTCTTTGAATTTACCTTCGTTTTGTAGAAATTCATCTATCTCATCATCATCTTGGAATACTTGCCAATACCTCTAATTGTCCGAGACAGTTGGACGATGTTTCACATGAATTTCAAATTTGTTACTTGAGTTCATCGGAATCTTCAAATTACTTGCTGCCTTTGCAAGCGCATCTGCAATACCATTCTGAATACGAGGGATACAAGTCAAAGTATAGTCTGAAAACAATTTCAAGATATCAAGAACTGCATTTCGGTAAGCCCGCATTCGAGGATGCTTAGCTTGGAATTCACCCTTCACTTGCTTAATTACCAACTCGGAGTCGCCATATACTGCAATCCTCATAGCATTCAAATTTCTAAGAATTTTCAGACCAGTAATCAAAGCTTCGTATTCTACCTCATTATTCGAACAATCAAATGCTAATTTATAAGAGAAGACCCTTACATTACTTGGTACTTTGTTAGGGGCGGAAAAATGGATGCGTACCCAAATGCCAATTCCAGCACCATCACTTCCAACTGCACCATCGAAATCCATAGTCCATAAACCATCTTCATCTTCTTCCAAGTGCTAAAATTATGTTTTCTCTGTTATTTCTGCTTGCTGCCCATCAACTTTTTGCTGCTGTCGGAAGGTTGATTGCTCAGCAGAACTTTCAAGTTCTTGTCTCTCTTTCTTAAAAACTTCTCTGAAATTTTTTGTGATCTCCAGAATGTCCTCTGCTTCAACTAACTGACTATTTACATCATTGAAACTATCTGAATACAAAAAAAAGACTCTAAGTCTGTATGTACATAATTTATTGGATGATTTACCGGTTTCTCCTTGCTAGTGATCATATACTTCATCTTTTTCTCCCGATATAATATTCTCATCTGACCAAACAGAGAAATGGTAGCATAGGAGAAATCAAGCTGTAATGTTCCCTTCAACTTCGCTCCCCAAGATCTGGAAAGAAGCATGCCAAATCTAGGAGGAATATCCGCCACAACCACATCCATCAAAACATTCTTAGTTGGAATCTGATCTAAGCTAACCACCAAATCTTTGATGAGCCCAATGCATCTTACTCTACTAGAATCAAAAGAATAAATATCATGATATTTCCTAGTTATGTCCAATCCCAATTTCTCCATGATTGCCCTCGGCATGAGATTATGAGAAGCTCCAGAATCAAACATGGCATTATGTAACACAAACTCGTGCAATATAAGACTGATATAAAAAGGGGGCACATCACTATCGAGAGACTCACCATCCAATGCTGGACCAAATATCAACTCAGGTTGATCATCTTCCACATTCACCATATCAGACATTGGATCAAAATTCATAATTTTAGACACCTGACCCTTATAACTGCTATGTCTCATTAACTCAGTCAAAGGAATGGAAACTTTTAACTTAGCTATTACACTCTCTAAGTTAAAAACTGAAGCCTTTTCTACCTCTTTGGCTGGAACAAACTTCTTTTCAGCTTTCTCCCTTGATACAATTGGTTGATTAGATCTTTCACTTGCTGATGGAGACTTGCTAGTAGTAGGATCAGCTACATCTTTTCCCTTCTTCTGTGAAATGGGTACATCATTCTTTGGTGCTGAAAATTCCTTTCTCTTTTGGATTGGATTGATAGGCACGTCTCTATTTCTAAGTGAATATTGTCGTTGCTGGGCGTACAAAGCATTGATATAACCTTTCTGATACTCATCCGACTCTTCTTCAAGAGCTGCATCATTTGCCAAGATAAAATCCTCATCCTTTTGAACAGCTAATTTTTCTACATACTCCTCATCTTTGGTAATAAATTTTGGCATATCATCAGGTGTAAAAAAGTGATTCTATTCTCCTATTACATTGTCTTAATCATCTGATTTCGGACCAACAAAATTCTGTTGTAAAGGAGTCTTTACCTACCGTTGTACTGGTGGTTCTTGTGCTTGCTGCTCTCATTGTTTGATCCTGAATTATGGTTGCTGCTGGCCCCGAAAGTTAGGATTTCTGATCTGCAGTTCAGGTTTATCAAGTGTTAATATTTCAATCATCTTTTCCACCTTGCGAAGTACCTAATCTGAAGTAGAAGCTTCTTCCTTTATTGTGACTTTCTTTTCAACTCTAAATCTAGCTCTCTTGTCATTCAAATTAGATTCAACACTCACTGCAATTTTTTGCATGTCCTCCAAAGTGGCCAGATCTCTTTCTCGTAGTTGATATTCCATGTCTGGATCAAAACCGTCGGAAAACTTAAGCAAATTCGACTTCCTAGATGGCCTTAAATCATCAGGAATTACATTGTAAACCGCATTGAATCTAATACAATAGTCTTGGACTGACTCACCTATGTTGCGCTTGATCTTGGTATATTCAGAAGTGATCTGAAGAGGATATTTCTTTACTTCCCACTGATCTGAAAATTTTCTCTGCAGCTCAGTCAATGTAGCAATAATTCTAGGCTGCAAAGCTCTGAACCAATTTCTCACTTCTCCTCCAAAATTTTGCACAAACAATCTCATGGTCACATTTTCTGCATCAATTTCATGAAGATCAAAGAAGTCTTCCATTCTATCAATATGTTGCTGAGCATTGAAACTTTGAGGAGTGCCATCAAGCAATTTGATCTTACTTTGATAATCAGCGGGCATGGCATCCAAGTTTTGAGGCAAGACAAGGGGTGCGAATCTAGCAGCCATTGCTCTGGGTGGATTTATAACTGGTCTTTGAGATATAGGAGGAGTAGGAGCAGTAGATGTATGAGGTGTATTTGGTGTGGATGGAGGCGATACTACTACAGATTTTTTATTAGGAATAGATGGTTGTACGGGAATGGTAGGAATGAACGGAGGCTCATTACAAATTTGTGAACCAGATGTAACTGTTGATGGCCCAAGAGTTTCAGATGCAGACTCTATGAAATCAGGAATGTTTTTTGCCACAATGGAATTTTGAATATTCAAGATGTAGCTGTCAATGGATCTATTAGCCTATTCAATTTCAAGATACTTAATAGACTTTGGATTTATGACAGTAGAACCAATAGCACTTTTAGACTTAGTCTCAAACAACGACAACTCAAATTGTTCGTCAAACTCGAGATCTTCTAGATATTCAAACACAACGAGACATGAATGAGATTTGAAAAGAGGAATCACAGGACTTTCTTGACGAAGGATTCTTGAAATCAAATTAGAATTTTCATACACTAGAGGTGGATCGGGATCCAGATTTTCTCTAGTGTGTCCTCTAGAAGCCAGTGTGTTAAATTATTTTCAAAATCAAAGGGACAAAACCAACTTGTTTAGCCTATCAAATTCTAGACTCATCACCCAAAATTCCAGAACGATCTAATGTACTGGGGAAATTTACAACTCAAGTGTCACGTTTACAAGCTAGACCAAAGATTGACTGAAGCAGCGTTTATCTACTTTCGCTAATGCAAAGAAAGAGCGTTTCGAAGGCTACCTGGCATAACTTCAGGCTCTGTCTGTAGCTTATAAAACAAATAACACCCACAAGAAAAACATTCTCTTCCCCAGTATGGTCACCACTATGTTATTGCCTAAATCTACCTCACGCTGAAAGAAGGAAGAGTTTAGGGTAACATCAAACCACGCTCAATCTGGTAGCTAGCCCTACCATAACAGGAGAGGGCTCTCTCCAGGTCATTATCAGCAAAAATAATCAATAGGGCTTGAGATGACTTGAAATAAAGGCTAATTTTAGGCTAGGTATATAAGTAAAGGAGTTTGAGTTTGAGTTTGGGGGTTTTGTTGGAATCAAGGAGAAAGGCAGTTTTGGGTTCGGGGATAAGACCTAGTTTTTGCAGAGTTATGATTGGGGCAAGGAAGGCAATTGTTTTGATTCTTTGGATTAAATTAATGGATGGTTAAGATCGGTGTGGAGCTGAAGAGGGAAAGAGGATTTCAAGAATCCTCTTCAAACAGATGAAAAAATTGAAAATTAAACAAAACTGAAGGCAGAGCAAAGCAATCTAATGAATTCCACCTTTATAACTTGTTTGTTCAATTTAAGAAGAAAGGAGAAGGGAAATGATAGAAATAAAAATCAGTGAACTTAAAATTACATAGAGAAAAATACCATCAAAACACAGAGGCACATGGATCCCAAAGAGTGCTGCAAACCCTGGTCTATTCCTTTGCCAAAAGTGCAGAGATGAAATGTACAATGAAGTGCCAAGCAATCCCAAGTGTCCAACCCTGAAAATGAATGAAGAACTACATGATATAGACAATAATAACTCATTCCCATGCCTCCAGGGGTAGAGCTCATCATTCTGGGAGCCATTTCAACCATATCTAAACTAAGAACTGAAAAATAGGCAATGAAACAACTTGCCTCTATATGGTAGGAAACTGATTCATTCACTTACATTTCACTTTTTGGTGATCGAATCTACTAAGATAAGTAAAAATGTGCCAAAATTACATCATGGTCATGAAATTACATGAAGGAACATCAAGAGTTACATGAAAAAGTCAAACTATCCAAAACTAGGCGAAATTATGAGCTGCTGAGTGAAAAATAGGCCAAATTTCTCTATGCGTCGCGTCTGAAATATCTATGCTTAGCACAAGTTTGAGGATGATTTTTAGGGCCTTCCCGAAGTCCAAATTGAGTGTAGGATAGCTCGTTGGAAATCACTGCCTGTCTACTTTCCAACTCAAGTGGAATTTCTAGATTTGGTTTCCATTTTCCCCTCCAAGAATCCAATCTCCCAACACTGCTTCCTGTGTGTGCAAAAAGTGGCAGAAAGGCCATTTTTAGGGTGTTTTTGACCCTTTAGGAAACCCAGAATTTGATGAAATCCTTAGGTAATCCATAGGCATGCACAAATTTTGATGAAAAATCTAGAAATGCAGTTTTTTCCTCTTGAAGAGCTACCAATTATAAGCGCGCACCAAGTGGCGCTACGCGTTGGGCAGGAAAATCTGTTTTGAGACCAAAAAATTCAAAATTGACAAAATTTTTCCCAAATTTCTTCAAATTTGGGCTGAAGTTCCCTCATCAAGCACTATTCTGGGCCAAAGAAACTTTGGCCAAAATTTGGAGCCTATCATGCCTTTTGCGACTCTTTAGTGCCCTCCTTAGCCTTGCCTTCAGGATCTTGATCCTCGCTTTGCAAACATGATGTCGCGCCCAATAATGATTCTTCATGTGTCTAAGCATGTTATTTTCCTTTTTTTCCTTTGCCAATAGCTTCTCAAGATGAATGTTGACCCTCTCAATCCAATTCTCTCTATCAGCCTCAATCTCTCGCTCAATGGGTGTCATCTCGGTTGGGCTTCTTCGGGCAGCTTGCCAATTCTCACAGATGTTTTGCAACTCCATGATCATCTGCTGATCCTCCAACTGTTTGTTTTGTTTCTCCAAATAGTTTATGATCCATTGATATCGTTGCAATTTTTCAGTTAATGTGTCTATCTCAGCTTTCTACTCCTGAATGATCTCTCTCAACTTTGAGCTTGGAGAGCTCAAATCCTCATCAATCAATATGAAATCAGTATCATGGCCTCCTGAAGGGCCCTCATCCTACATAGACCTCTTACCTCTGTCCTTTACATGTACCTGTGCTACTGATGACGACAACGATACCCCTTCCACTCTGGGTGGAGATAGTACTCGTCGGGCTACTGCAAATAATACTCTAGTGCCTGTATGATAAGTAACAAACACTGGCACACTGATAGGCTCTGTCTCATGACCTTCAGGCTGATGTGAAGGTTCACCTGCATCATCAAAAACCTCCGGAGGAACCTGAGGAGCTAAGAAAAAGTCATGGGAAATGAAATCCTCCCACGCAATACCCTGCAATCCAAGCTGATGTACAACAACAATCTTGATGAGTGCATAGTGATAAATATTGTTGTACTGCTGCTCGAGAGTCTTCTTCTGCACAAGAGTGGTCACTCTCTCGATGTTTCAGCACATGAAATAAGGAATGTTCATCATCCTCACTCTAGTGAAATGCATCAATAACCTGATGTGGTATGCATAGAGGCATGAGAACCAACCCTCACAACTGAAGTATATGATAATAAGTTTCATCAAAGGTGCATAGGATTCCTTTAGGAACCAGAATGGGAACACCCTACTGAGCTGTCTCACATAGCTAGGCCTGATGTATGGTTCATAATGCACTCTGTCCACCTATTGTCTTTTGTTCCACTATTCACCCACATTCGGTGTTCGGGTTGCTTGAGAAATGGTTTCCGGTGTCAAGGTGAAATTTACACCAGCAAGAGTTACCTGACCATCATGCAAATGTAACACAAACAACCGAGCCAAATCCTGATGATGACAAATCCTAGCAATCATCTCACAATACTGATAGCATGACTGCTCACGAAAACATGCCATGGCAAGTGGGCAAGCCTGAAATTGGGTGAATGAGGTGGGCTCTTCTCTCACATGTTTGCCACCTTTACGAGGCCTTCTTGCTGCATGTATCTCAGTGGTATAATCACTATCTCTGTCATATGATGTATCAGTGTCTGTCTCCATGGTGTTGCAAGGTCTATGTTTGGCTTGTATGAGATGAAAATGAGAATTTGGTGCCTTTTTGTTTTAATGTCAAATAAGTGTCAAAGGAGAGGGACTGTAGGAAAAAGGGCAGTGGGAACAATGGTTCAATCAAGTGAAATTTGAAGTGTAGGACAGTCACTTGACTATTTGGACTTGGAGTTTTTGGAATTTTTACAAATGAAATAGGAAAAGGAGAATGAAAGTGAAATGAAATGACTTGGGATGGGGAAATAGGAATGAGATGAAATGATTGGTTTGGGATACAAGGAAATAGGGGATAGACTGTAATAGCAATATTAACAGTGATGGGAAAGGAACCATAGGTGGAAAATGGAGTTGGAGTATTTTGGCGCCAAAATCAAATTTTAAAACTCAAATTCAAACCCTAAGGGAGAAATTTTTAACAAGAGAATACGGTTTATGTTTTCAACTTTCAAACTCTCATATTCCCTTTTCAAACAAACCCAAGCACTGGATAATAGCAATTCAAAGACTCACAAACTTACTTGAATCATAGGAGGCAGATTCGTTTTGCAATTTTAGTGAGAGATGGCAACAAATTTTCGTTTTGGGCCAATGCGTCGCGCGCACAACCCAGTGCGCTGCGCATGTTGTGTGCGCTGCACCAGTTCGAATTAACACAGTGGTCGACGGCTCTATGCGCCACTACCGTTATGTGCACCGCGCCTTCACCCAACGCGCCGCGCAGGAAAATTATACACTTTCCGGCCTCTAAATCACGGTTTCGCCCTCCAACTTATTTCTCCACGATTTCTCTTGGCTCCTTGCTAACTTTTTCTATGCACATGAATTGTGAAAAAATGAAAATATATTTTATGGCCATAGAATTTGATTTTTCATTTAGAAAACCCACTTTCTAATGTTGTAGACTTCGGTACTTTACACGTTTTAAAATAAACTCTGTTTTTGTTTCCACTTTGATTTTTCAGTTGAATGATGAAACTCTTGTCTATTTTTTGCAGGGATAGCTGGCATTGGGATCTTGGAAAAGGTGACCAAGGATGCACCTGAAGAAATTTCACAACTAAAAAAAACTTTGAGAATCACATTACATTTATTACAAAAGATGAAATTGATGATTTTTCTTCAAAACAAAGTTTTGAAGAAGAATCATGATTAAGTATTATGACGATGAAATTTTGAACTGAAAACCTTATTTCGAACCTCCCTCATGTGCCTTCTGACATTATTAGACATTTTGAAGACTAAATTTGCGAAACCCTAGACCTAATGAGACTAAAAACCCTAAAATGAATCTTTGGCAAACATGAGGCCAAACATGACTGTGAATAACTGTAAAATTGACTTTGATGAACTGTGATGAACAGACCTGAGCCAGCTAGTATAATACATGAGGAATATGAGTGACAAGACCCTTCCATCAGATGATCCATGCTCCTAATGGAATGCAGCTGACTGAACTGAATGAGACACCTAAAATGAAATGTAACAAAAGAGATCTTTATCTCTGAATGAGGGATGAAGATACCGACTCTAACACTGTCAACCTATCAATTAATCAGCGAAAACATACAAGTCCTTAGAACTTCATAACTAGCCTAATATCATAAAACAAGAGCACAAAGACATATCATCTATAAACACATTACATAGATAGATCCCTCTCTGAATCCAGGAAGGCTAGGTCCTAGGATTCCAGAGTGGTTCTGATGTGGCCCCTGCAATGTTTGTTCTTGCCAATATTGCAAATCACAGGGATTCTAACACTCCCACCAAACTCAAGGTATCCATGTGTATTTCCCACTAGTTTAGGGCATGGCCCTATAATTTTAGTCACACAAATGAAATATTTTGTTCCTCCTCTTTAAGCTGAACACGCAAATACACTTTTGTTTGCTACTAAATATTATTTAGCTTAAATTAATTGATATTGTTTTGGTAAGGCTTGATATTGATGTTCTCTTCTATTTTGAACAGGAAATTTGAATGATTAGCGACACTCAAACTGGGTGGATCTTTTTCGAGTCCTTTCTTTGTTTTCTTCTACATTTATTCCCTATCCCCTAATCTCCCATATGATATTTCTTCCACATTAGAATACCCATATTCTCCAAATATCCCAATCTTATTGGTCAAGTATGACAAGAGGAGATTCATATTACGGCTTATATCTTCAACTTGCACTTCCAACTGCCGAAACTCTCCTCTGCGGGATCACGAGGGTCATTCACAAATTCGTCGGCCATGATTAGGGTTTTGTACTTTTGGCCTAGCCAATAGATATACCCCACAAATATTCATAATATACAAAAATAAACCTATTATTATAACAATTTGTTCCGTAAACTTTCATGGATATTCCATTGGATAGTTTAACATAGCAAATTTGATGAAATTATATTTAAAAATCTAAAATCTACACATTTATGATTTTATTTCTCTTTAGAATTATGGATCTATAGATTATTGTTACTTTCATATGCATGAAAATAAAATTTTTGTATACAATAGATAATAATGAAATAAAATATCACAAATAAATTTCACAAAAGATATGACCTAGGAAACCCTTTCCAAAGAAAACCCATCTGGAACTTGAGGTCACTCTACTCTCTTTCTCTAAATAGAAAACGGTTATGAGTACAAAGAATTATGGAATATGGTTGTTGGGAAACTACAATACACATATCCTCTGTGTGTGTTATATCTATTATCCCTCTTAGTTATTTTTCTCTTCTATCAAACAAATGCACTTGAAAATAATGGAATCCATGTTCCTCCTAGTGGCTCTACTGTAATACACCCTGATAGCCTGCTAGTGTTTAGGTTTGACCACCTCAACTCTTAACTAGAGTGAAAATATAGGATCTTCTAGAGTCTTGTTTGTCATAAACACATGCATAACCCATTTTCTATTAGTAATGGGGGTTGATGTTGCATCCTCTCGAACTATGGTGCTAAAAACAAGAAGGCCAACTTATTTGTGGATTATAATTTTCATATTGACTCTGATTGATCTTATTCTTGTGTTGTTGGAAAGGTTTTTGTACGTATAATATGAAAAAAAATTCTAGTGCTAAAGAAAAAAAAAAATCCCCAAAAAATGTTGTTTAATGCCTTAGAGTTCTCCCTGAAGATTTTAGACCCCAATTTTCCAACCTGTGTCTCGTTGATAAAAGTGGGTTTTTGAATTGATTCCTACACATTTTCCACTCTAAAATATTTGAGATGGATGAAAAAAAATATAATGATATAATGTATATCATTTAGCAGGTGGATAATTTCACTAAAATTGCAACAACCTAGCTAGGTGGCCCTGCAGTACTGAGTTAGTGTTATATAAATAAATTTGAGCTTTACTTGCATTAATGGATGTCCTCGAGGCCTTAATGGAGTCCTTAAATATCTATTTTAGTTATATATATTCTATTTTTATAGGGAATCCCATTAACATTAGATCATCAACAAACTAATAATGGGATATGGGAAGATCATCACCATAGAGTCTTAATACTTTTATCTTTTTCTATGCTAGTTCTATATTTAAGGTGTGTCTCAACCCTTGCGCAGAAAGAATAATTAATAATGGTGAGAGAGGGTCACCTTAATGAATTCCACATGAGGACTTAAATTTTGAGGAAGGAAATCAATTTATAATAACCAAGAAGAAAGGGGTTTCAACCAGATCTCCTACCTGGTTAATCCAACTTCTTGAAAATACAAAAGTTGTGAAAACACTAAAGAGATGACAAACACTAAAAAGTTGACCCCAACCAAGTCTATCGAAGGCTTTAGGTAAGTCAAGATTAATTAGAATTCCAACCTTTTTATATTTTTTCAATGAAAGAAGGACCTCATGTGCTACTACTATTCCATCCATGATCTATGTCCCCTCAACATAAATGGTTTTATCCACTGAAACTAGATTTGAAAAGAGAGGTTGTACATGATTTTCAATCCCTTTCAAAATAATACTATATATAACAATACATAAGACTATTGGTTCCAATCTACCAGGATCCTTGGCCTTATTAGAACTGGGAGCTAGTGTTCAATAGATTGTCATTCAAGGTTGTAAATAAAGGGCACAAAGTATGAGATTCCTCCACCAGGTAATGGAATTTTTTCCAAGGAAGTTCCAACAAGCCTAGAAAGAAATATGTGGTGAAGTTTTCCAGAACCAACACTTTGCTTTTGGCATGGAAATTATTACCTCTTCGACCTCGACATAGGATATTTATTGCATTAAGGATTCATTGTGATATTTTGGAACTAGTGTTGGAATTTTTTTTGTGATCATTTGAATTAGAGTCCATCAAATTTTATTTGGTTCAGTTAAAGGTATCCATAATTTATAACCAATTATTGCTTCATCTATTTGTGATCAATGAGATTTAACCCTCCTTCATATTTGACTCAAAACATCCTATTATGATGTCAACGTTTGATCATTAATTTATGAAAATACTTTGAGTTCTTCTCTTCATCTCAAATCCACTGGACTATTAACTTTTTCCTCCATAAAATTTCCTCATGTTTCCTTCTATCCTTTGTTTTTGCAAATAGATCTCTTTCTTTTACATCCAAATCTTGATTTCATCCCTCTATAATTATTTTGAGTTGAACCTCTTTCATTTGTACCTCCATTTCTCATTTTTCTTGGAAAACATTTCCAAAAACCTCTTTGTTATATATATTTTTATTTTTGACATAAGAATCCTAAGATTTTGCTAAAACTTGGCCATATTGGAGGGAACTCTGACATGAATCTCTTCCCACAACTCCTTTTCCTTCTCAATCAAGGATGGATCCTTAACCCAGAAGCTCTCAAATATGAAAGGCTTATTTTTAGGGGTATATTTGATATATATTTCTAAATAGATTAGCTAGTGATCCAAATATATTCAACGAAGAACAGATGCTTCTAGGAAGAAATCCATTTCTAAGAGAGATTTTGAGATTAAAAATGTATACAAGAGTGAGACTATTTGGTTCTTAATTCTATGGAAATTATTCTAGGTGAATACTCCATTATTTTTTTCCATGTGGACCAACTTCATTTGTTGCATCAATTTTCTGAACTATTGGGATTGTGTCCAAGTGGAAAAAGCCTCCCTTTTTTTCCTCCAATGATATCACTATGTAGAAGTCTCCACCTAGAATCCACAACTTCTTTAGGGGCTAATATTTGTTGGTGGGCTATTTTTCCATGATTTTTCCAAAGCAAATATTCACCAATTTCCATTTTTTCTAAAAAATATTCACCTAAATTTTATAGTATAAAATTATGTTATCTTTGATATCACAAAAATTTTATAGAGACTATATATAAAATAATTAGAAATTTGAATATGTTTACAAGGATATCAATAAAATTTTTTACGGATTTCATATTAGAAAATAATGAGATCACCAAGGTTTCTAAACTTCTAGATAAATTTCCATATTTAAAATTTTCCATGTCTAATGCTAGCCAAGTTTTTAAGAAATCCTACATTTTTGTTCACCATATTTGGCCCATAGACTATTGTTACGCATCCAATTTATTTTTGTCTTAGGTATTGGAATAAACTAGAAATTATCCTCAATGTAACCATCTAGTACATAAATTTCACTTCATTTGGATTCCATAAGATATCCAGTCTTTGTGATTTCTCTGTAGAATTTAGTGTTATGGTTTGAAATCCTTTCCAACAATTAGAACCTATCAAAATGAATTAATCGTTGTAACATTTAGTCTCATGTAACATTAATATTTTAGGGGGTTCCCTATGGATCTTGTCTTTGAGAATTTCTTGTTTTCCTTGCTATTTAAGGCCTCTTATATTCCACAAAATTTTCTTCATTGAGAAGAATGTCAGGAAAAGTAAAACATCTCTATTAAGAGTTGCCTTTGTATAAAATTGACAAGTGAATTCCCCATCTCATTTATTAACTCTTTTATTCTTTTCCTTCTTCTCTTTTATTCTTCCTTTTTATGTTTGGGAATATATTTTAATCTTTATGTTTGGATGCCAAGGCTTATTGGGGATGATCTTTCTCCCTTCGAACTTGAATTCCTTTTATTTTTTAGTAGTTGGTATGTCTATATTAAAACAAAATTGATCCAAATTATGCAGGGACACAATGAAATATAGAAATAGACATAAAAGAAGAGATGCAGCAAAAATAAAACTTCATTTCATTAATAAAAAATAACTGAAAAATACTTACAAACAAAATGGAAATATAGTAGCTACGACGCTGGTAGCTTATCTTTGAGAAGAGATGTGGTGGCTAAAAACTTCTAAAGTGTTTTAAAATGAGGCTCGAGGACCTATTTATTACTGAGAAACAATGGAAAACCCTAAACATCCAAAAACCAAATCCTAGGATATGAAGCGCCAAAACTGTTATCGCGAAATTGTACTTGATTGGTTGTTGATCAAACAACTTAGTGTAACTATTTCAAACTAGATTTTGACTGAAGCTTAGCATCTTTAGTCTAATAGGGCTCTCTCAAAGGAATTTTTATGATATTGGTTAATGATAGTGCTACATGGCTAACACTATAGAAACTGTATCTTGTTTTTTATGATTGCAGGTTGTAATATCCCAAAATGGGAATACTCAGCAATACCTGCTGGAATAACGCACTTTCCAGAAGTATGTGCACTGAAATGAGTTTTCAGCCCCTGGATCCCTTAGATTTGGAGATCTAACATCTAAATCCAAAAGGGGAGCAAAGAAACTCAAACTAGGTGAGGTAAACAGACCTCCCACACCTAGTATAGCTGAAAAACACCCAAGAAGGGGGCTGCAGCAATATGCAACAGTACTGCAGGAAAATAATGCAGTTTTGAGAGCATGAGTAGGAGACCAATAAGAGGGATCAAATTTTATATATACATCAATAAATCAGATCCATAATGAGGCCCTTACAGTTTGTTAGCCACCTGTAAAATTTGATTATCCAAAAAGGTGGCTAAATCTATTTTTGAGCCTTCAAGGAACGATTTTTCTCACTAAAAAATATTGGCTCTTGAAGACTTTTTGAAGGCCTCGTGCCTTTTTCCAACCCTCATTGTTGTTCCCATCTTGAAAAACTCTGAAATCCTGTTGATTTCCAAAGCCAAAATATTGCTGCAAACACCATTTTATCCTTTCCCTTCTTCCCAAATTAACCTCATCTTTCTATCCCATTATTTCCCACAAAAATCCCTCATTTTCACATTTTTGCCTTTCCCCTCATCAAAATCCCCTTTATAATGTTTAAGACTCACTCTTGGCCTTATCGGAACCCTCATTTCCTTTGAAAAAACGTTGAAAAATCATAGAAATGCATTGTTTTGACTTAAGCCCCCTTGGGCTAAGTCCCTAGCCTCTCCGCCCATACACCTTGGTGCCGTGACCGCGCACTGAGCCAGTCGGGCGCTTATCTAGTTTAAATAAATATTTCTTCGCAAACCATTAAAAAACCTTTGATATTTATTTAAACCGTTGAAATTCATTTTTATTCATTTTTCCGCTCGTACAAATTATGGAGCGATCTTGACCATCAATTCAATCCATAGATCCAACGGTGCGGAGCACGCCTCTCTGTGGACCCCCCAGCCATGCGCCGTTTTCCCAAAACCACGTGGTTTTTATCGCACCACTCTTCGGTGGAGGGCAGCTTTTTCTCGAGGGCCAGCGATTCCATACGCTACTTGACACGTGTCCCAAGCACTGTTCTGGAAACTGCCATCCACTGCGTATTAAATTCATCCATTGCGCATTATCGTTTGGACCTAGACGCCCAGGGATATCGCTATGGACTATACGATCTGGGCCCATTGATCCAACGGTGATCGCTCACCGAAGTTTCTCGATGGTTAACAACGGTGCGCGTGCGATAGCCGGGCCATCGTATAGCGGCAAATCAATATCCTCCGTCAATATGATCTGAATATCGACGACCCACAATTCATCGCCCGATCTATCTATATGACTTTCCATTTCCCAATCCTGACCTTCAATCTCTGCGCAATCGACGGTTCAGATTCATCCTCCTCATCTGACCGCCTCGTTCAATCTCAATCGTCAATCTCTGCACGATCGACGGCTCAGATTTAATTTTTCTTCCACCCATTCTATGATCTCCCTGATTAATCCTGACTGTTGGATGATGCCATCCAACGGCCCTGCTCCTTTCACATGCCCTCCGATGCAGTCAACCTATAAAAGCAGTATCTCTTAATAGTTTTTGTATTTTGTAGGGTTTTTATCATTTTCTCGCAATTTTCGAAGAATATTCAGAGGTGGAGGGTGACGACCCTCTCGTCTTCGATTCGTCAAAGGAAATAATTCACAGGGTAGAAATGCATGTTTCCTCTGTGTTCCCTCATGCATGGATGCCTTATGAACCCTGCGCAACCCTGCACAACAGAAAAGAACACAGCAAATCGGGCACAGACAAAGAGTATCAGCGTCGAAGACAAAAATGCACTAGAACATAGGATTAAAGGACAGATTTGTGGGGATTACGTCTAAGATTCTTATCAAAATCCTAATCCCCAAATAAAACACAGTTTACAGAAAACCTAAATTGTTTATCAAGCAGGAATGCTCCGACCGCCACAATCTAAGGCAAATTGATTCCTCCCAGCTACCATAGCGACACCTGTTCCTCAAAGTACTCAATCAGGGGCCGAAGTTATTGAAGAATATCAGATTTTGCCTCATCACAGCTAGAAAAGTTACTTCTGCAATGAAACTTAATGCAAAAGATATCTACAGAGTAACCCTAGCGTCACGCAGAGCCTCAAAGGTCAACAAGCTCCCACCGAGCTTAATTCATAAGTATAAATCAATTAATACAGTGAAACACCTATACAGTTTCTTCATTTGAGCCCCCCCAAGGGCCAAGAAGACATTAACTCTGTATTAATTGTAATTGAGATCTTTTATCAGATCTCACCTCCTCATTCTTCTATATATACTACAACATAAGATGAGTGAGGGGTTGGTTGTAGAAATTTGATATACATTTGAGAAAAAAACTTCTGATTGTACATAGTATTCACTGGCTCTTGGAGCTCTGCTAGTGATAGATAGGTTAGGTTGAGATATGTAGATGGTTGCTAACCTAAAGCACTGGACTTAAAGCTGTAACTGATTTGGAGCATCAATACAAGCTGATTTATGGGATCCTGGTCTATGTTGACGGTGATGTTTTCCTTATTGTAACCTCTTGTTTTTTTTCTGTTTCCATCTATGTTTCATATTCTCTTATAAAGAACAACATGCATTGAGTTAGGACCTACTGTATATCAGTAACCTTCTCTGACTGAAAATATTTATCTGAATGTTTTCTTCTATTTGTGTTATTTAGGAATGAATTAATTCAGTTTAAGCATAGGAATGCTGGCGTTCCCTCGTCTTATTTTATTAGCTGAATATTATTCTTAGATGTTATTTTTCAGTATATGTTTAGTGAAGATGAACTGAGGAAGATATGGTGAGCCCTGGTCCCAGTATGATCCCACATACTATCTGATTGTTTCCCTTTGAATGTGTCAAAAGCTGGCTAGTTTCAAAGTACTTACTAGATCTTAGGCCATTCTGTTGTTATCTTTTTATTTGTCTTGAAATTAACCAAGTAAAGAAGAGCTAGGAGAGGATTTGTGGTGAGCCCGACCCGCTATTTTATAATCCAAAATTTGCCTTCAAGTTTCCCTCTGTTTTAAGATGTTTTCTATTGAAAGTGTATCAAAGGCTGGCTAGTTTCAAAGTACTTACCAGATCCTAGTTTACTTTTATGTTTTTCTTGAGTCCATGTCAAAGGCTGGCTAGTTTCAAAGTACTTGCCAGATCCTGGGCTACTCTTGTTTCTGCATCTGTTTATTTCTCCTTCCTATTGTATCATTCCATTCCATAAATCAATCTTCAAATAGATCCTTAAACATAGATGACCTACCCCATGGACCACTCTTGCCTCTTGCTGTTCCATTTAAACACTATTATGACTCCATAGCCCAGTGGACTAAAACCTGCAATTGTCTATCTTGTTAACCGAAGCTCACTCTGATTGCCCACAACTTCTCACCTTTGAAACTTTTTTCACTCAAAACTTTCCACCTTGAACAATAATCATGCTCAACCATCCAAAAAACAAACAAACCCTTGGCCTTCATAACTAGCCTAATATCATTACCCCAAACTTCAAAGACAAATCCATCTTTGCACCCATTGGAGAGATCCCTCTCCGGATTCAAGAGGGCTAGATCCTAGAATCACAAAGTTGGTTGAAATGATTTTCTTTCTGTAATTGGACTCTGCCAATCTTGCTAATAAATTAAATATCCCCAACATTTCTTTCGACTCCACTAGGGACCTGAACCCAGAATCATTTTTCATCTCTATAAAACTTGTGAGTAAAAAGCAGCCTTTTCAAGCACTACCAACAAATGGTAATCATGATGAAACTTGTGTTGAATCAGTGACAAACTAGGTAAAAACCTAGGTTCTTCTCAAGCTTTTATCTAACCTTGAAAAATCAGCTAGCTTACCCATAAGAGTAGACTGTCTTTGTCTCATAACCGTAGCTAAGTTTTGAAACAGAGTTAGCATATTCTTAGAAACCACACAACTGAAAAATAATTCAGAAAAAACCAAAAATATTTCAGATTCGTAGTAAAACACTTACTCTTACCTTGACACTTACCTTTGTTGTGTTTTACCCCATACTCTTAGACAGAGTCTGGAAAGGGCCAGGTAGCTTCCGGATCTCATCCTCTTTCAGAGGTGAAATATATGGTAAATGCCCTCCGATTCAATCTTTGGTTAGAGTTTGTTATGCTCCGGGATATCCTTGAAAATGGATCTATCACAAGCATGGTGGTGGACCATAAAACCTTTTACCTCTGAAAAGAGCTAAAAACTTCCACTTGGTGACTCCACAATCCTGAAAAGACCTTAAGACTCCACTGGAAAGAACCCTGATCATCATAATACTATTCAAACTCAGTTAGAGGACTGTAGGATTGATATTTAGGCAAACAGATTAGTTAACCACCCAAAGACTATCATACTTGGTTGAACTTGTCTCGTTTATTTGGGTCTGAAAAACACAGCATAATGGCTCCTAGAAATATTCACACTAGAGCCTATCTTGACCCTGATCCACCTGAAGTAGTTGATAACCCCGAAAATATCCTTAGGAAGTCTCCTAAGATTAAATTATCAACTGTTTTCAGACCATCCTTGAGAGCTAAATCAGTTCCTGAACATCTCTCAGCTCTACAACAATCACAAGTTGACTTAGTAAATCCATTCAGAACTAGGTCATTTGATGATATAATCCAGCTAGATTCGGTGTCTTCATTTTCTTCTCCTGAAACTAGTGAACATATTGATAGCAGAGAAACAACACCTCCTAATTTACATTTCCTCCACAACTTAGGTGTCTCTCATCCACGATCAGCTCAGCAATCTACTGTTGTTCCATCCACATCCCTTCATCCAACATTCATTGTCCAAACCACTCTACTCCAACCCACTCTCCCTTTTATTAATCCACCGCTTGTAAATCCACCCCCACCTCCTGCCATGGCTGCATGGTATGCTCCCTTAGTCCTTCCTGCACCATTAGTCAACCTTCCAAAAGACTATCAGTCCAAAATTTCATTATATGATGCCAAAAATACTACAACTGCATCACAACATGTGGATAAGATGGATGACTATTTTGACAGAAATGAAATTGATGATGATTCTGTCAAACTTAGATTATTTGCTCAAAGCCTGGGGGGAGAAGTAAGAAAATGGTTTAAAGGCTTAGCCCCCCATAGTATTAATGACCTACAAGGCTTCCATCAAACATTCTTAAACAAATGGGAAGTTAAAAATAATCCTCTCCAAGTCCTTTCTGATTACAAGGATTTCCATAGAAACCCTGGGGAAAGTGTGCAAGCTTATTGCACTAGATTCAATAGTGTGTATAATACACTTTCCCCTGAACTAAAACCTCCTCAAGGCCCAACTTTAAATAAGTTTCCTGAAGGATTTCACTCTAACATGACCTATCATCTGAGAGAGAGAGACTTTGCAACTCTTGAAGATATGCAAATAGGTGCTCTTTCTGTAGAAGTCAACCTGATGGAAAAAAGAGCAAGGATGAAAGCTGAGAAGGGAGTATCTTTCAGAGAGGAATCCACACCTTCCACTTCCAATTCAAAGATGGAAAGAATGATGGAAGAAATGATGAAAGATATGAGCATAATTAAGAGAGCACAAGGAAGCCAAAACCAAAGTGCTACTCAAAATAGGAACTAGAACCAGAATCAAAATGTTAGAAGAAACCAACCTTCAAACAGACCTAGGGAGGATGATCAACAGATCGCTCCTCCCTTTCATCAACACTATGTAAGTGAGGTTGAGGAAATAGATCAAATAACAAAGGAAGATGATATTAACATATTTTGGGTAGATGATGATGATGTTTAGGTTCATTATGATAGAAAACAAGGTCTTTATACACCTTATGATGACAAAAGAGATGATAATGAAAATTGTTGTCAAGACATGGAAAATGCCATCACCAAACCTCCAAGAGAATATGACCTCAAAAGTAAACCTAGTCAACAAACCCCCAACAACAAAACCTCTGACAAGCCCTCACAAAACAACACTGCAACCAAACCTAAAGTTGTCAAACAAAAGGATAAAACAGTGGCTGAAAATTCTGATAAAGGTAAGGGAAAAAGCACTAAAGACAATGAAAAACAGAGTGCAGACATTAGTAGTACTAACCCTACAGCTAGTACTCCTGTGAAAACCATTTTATCAAATGCAAATAAAACAAAACAGCAACATGATATTGTTGATAATGTGATAGCTAATAGGGCTAAGACAAGTGCTCCAAAGAACCAAATTCCTTTCAGCCTGAAGTAGGAAATATCAAAGATCAAAATTTATGTTCCCCTGACTGAATTAGCTTCCCAACATGTATATAGGACCCAAATTATGAAGGATTTAAATTTAGAAGACGACAATGACTGTTACACAGTAATTTTTCACCGTCCTTACCATTCCCCATCCCGCACAATGGAGGACCCATTCCGTGACCTGTGAACATTGTCATGCCTTGAAAATATCATCAATGCATCCCTCTGAACATGAGCTTTATTTTCCCTTGAGACATCTCCTTGCAAAACTCATAAAAAACAGCTCTTTTTGCATTGGCGTGGGTAGACAGTTCAGTGCTCGCGCCAATCAGGGAAATCCTGTAAAGAGGTCGCGCCACTTGGCGCTCTGTCATAGAGCAGCAATCGCGCCACCCATGTTAGGGAATGTTTTTTAAATATGGATGGCGGAAGTTGAGTTCAAAAAAACTCACAACCATTTCCTATCTTGAGTTGGGAGGTTTGGCTGCGGGAGTTCTATGGAAGGGAAGTGGTTTTGCCACCTTCCATGGAACCTTCCTTGTTGATAGGGCCAATCCCATAATAATAGGGATCCCAACTCCCTCCTTCCCCATCTATAAAAGCCTGCTCAAATCCATGACAAGCTAGTCTTGAAGTGCTGAAGCTTTGCATCTCCCTATTCCCAAGTGCCTTTGTGCTGTAAAGAATCCCTTCTTTCCCTTAAGGCCCATTCAAGTAAGGAGACCATTGTTACGAGACTCTGGAGAGGTTTTCCCTTTCCTTGGCGAGCTTTGCGAGACATGGACGACCGGAGACCCGTTCGAAGGAGGCTGCGACGTCAGAACTTGGTTGTAACTTCTATTCGTTTATTATTTAATAGATGACTATGATTATGGTTCCACTCCGTTTTCCATTATGTTAATGCGAGTAATATCTTTTTTGACCGATGTTTAGTCACGCATGCTGGTTTCTATGCTTGTATCTGTTCGTTTCTTCTATGTGCAGGTGTTCATCTGCGGAGATCGTGGAAGGATTGTGATCTGCCAGGGCTGAAGGACGGAGACACTTCTTCTTCAGGTCATAGCGTTGGAATCCAGGTAGGCTTCTATTCCAAGTCTTTCATTCTTAACTAGGAGCTTGCGTCATAGCATTGTTTGTTTGTTGCTAGACCCTTGCTGGGCTAGTAGGGATCGCCTCTGTCCGCAGAGGGGATTTACCTCCCCAACAATGACACATTCAATCTTAACGATGACCAACCATAGCTTATTTTTGGTCCAAAGATTGAAGGAAAATATCAAGAGGGACCTGTTCCTCCATTTTATGTAATTTTTAACGTTCATGACAAGATTTTGCACAACGATATGCATGAATCAGGAGCTTCTCATAATCTAATGCCTAAAGCTATAATGAAGAGCCTGGGTCTATAAATCACCAGAACTTATAAAGACCTTTACTCTTTTGATTCTAGCAGAGTAAAATGTTTAGGATTGATCAAGGACCTCTGTGTTAACTTAGCCCAAATTCCAGCCAAATGCTTAGTCATGGATATTGTTGTGGCTGATGTACCCCCAAAATATGGAATGATTTTATCAAGATCTTGGGGGGCTAAGTTACAGGGCATTATGCAAATGGACATGACCTATGCAACTATCCCTGTTTTCAATCAAACTAGAAGAATTTACAGGGAGTCCCATATGCAGTACACATTCACAAGCCAAGACAGACCACAAAACTCTCCTGTATATTATATCAATACATGCCTCGATTCTTTTATCATGTTTAATGATGAAACACTTAGTGAACATGTCACTTTAACATAATTAATGGCCGATAGAGAGGAGGAGGTAAATACCAATGAACTTTCAAAATAGTTTGTTGAACCTTCAAATGACAGCAAACCAAAGGTAGGTCTTGAACTATAGGTCATGTGTCCTTTGCTTCTAAACATTGAGAGTCAAGAAAGTATCCCTCAAGTGACTGAAAATCAGGGGGAATCAAAACATCTACAACTCAGTGCAGAGATTCCACAACAACCCTTAAGCACGATAATTGAAGAGGACCCTAACCAAGATAAAACCGAGAAAATTCCTCTCTGGAGTATGTATTTTGATGGGTCATGCACTAGAACTAACGTTGGTGCAGGTTTCTGGATTACTAACACTGAAAACACTCACACATAATGCATTTCATGCAAATTAAACTTTCAGTGTTCCAATAACATAGCAGAATATGAATCCATTCTCTTAGGCTTACATCTTTTGAAAAAGTTAGGAGCCTAAAGAATCAATGTATATGGGGATTCTGAATTGATTATTAGGCAAGTAAATGGGGAGTATAACACAAATCATCCCAGACTTAGAGCCTACCGGAATGATGTCATGGACCTTTTAAAAACATTCGAGGAGTCCAAAGTAATTTTTGTCCCAAGGAAGAGAAACATTGCAGCCCACAATTTAGCCTTTGCAGCTAGGACATGCTTAGCGCCATTTAAAACCAAATATTGTACAACTAAGATAAAGTTTAGACCAACAATGCCTGATAATAAGAAGTATTGGTAGGTTTTTGACAATGACAAACAAATAGAATACTTCATGCAATTCAGAAATGAATTCGAACTAAATAGTTTGGACTCAGACTATGAAATAGACTGCAGTGAAGAAAACTTTCTTGGTGAAGAAGAACTGTCTCCTGAGCCTGTCAATATTAACCTATTTTCTAGAAAACTTATGAACGAAATAGAGGAATTGGAAACTATCCATGCTAAAGATGAAAGTTTTCCTAGAGGTCTAGCCCCTTTAGAAGAGTTGTTCGATTTTGACGATGTGGCCAGAAAACCAAAACTGGAACCTGTAGAGATTGAAGTGGAGGAGTGCAATATAGGCAGTGAGGAAAAACAAAAAATGATTAAACTATCTAAGACTTTTCCAGCTCACATTAAACTCAAATACATTGAGCTGTTCAAAGAGTTTTCTGATGTTTTTGTGTGGAGTTATGAAGATCTTAAATCCTATGACACCAAAATAATACAGCGCAAAATTCCCCTTAAAGAAAACCAAAAACCATTCAAACAGAAGCTGCGCAGAATAAACCTTGTTCAGTTACCTTTGGTTGAGAAGGAGATTAAAAAGATGTATGAAGCTGGTATTATTGTCCCTATTAGATATTCTGAATGGGTATCTAATCCGGTGTCTGTTAGGAAGAAAACTGGATAAATCAGGCTGTGTATAGACTTTAGAGATTTAAACAAAGCTTCATTAAAAGATAACTATCCTCTACCCAAGATGGATCATATTTTACAAAGGGTGGTAGGGTCTAGAAGAATCTCTTTGCTGGAAGTCTATTCAGGGTACAATCAGATCTTGGTTTACCCTGCTGATCAATTAAAGACAACCTTTACTACACCATGGGGCACTTTCATTTATGTGAAAATGCCCTTTGGTCTAATGAATGCTGGAGAAAATTTCCAAAGAGCCATGGACATAGCATTCTCAGAAGAATTGGGCTTCTTCATCATTATCTATCTTGATGATGTCACTGTGTTTTCAAAAAAAGATGAAGAACACTTAGAACATTTAAGAAAAGTTTTCGAGAAGTGCAGAAGGTTTGGAATATCTTTAAACCCTACGAAGACACTATTCGATCTCCAAGAAGGTAAAATTCTTGGACACATTATTTCAAAAGAGGGTATAAAGATAGATCCAAAGAGCATTAAGGCCATATTGCAAATCTCTCATCCTCGAAACATCAAGGAGTTGCAATCTTTCATTGGGAAGATCAACTTTTTGAGAAGGTTCATCCCTAATTTAGTTGAGCTCCTTAGGAATATCACAAACATGCTGAAAAAGGAGCAAGGGGTAAAATGGACCTTGGAAGCAAAGCAATCCTTTGAACTGGTGAAGCGAGCGTTGACCAAAACACCAGTTCTGACAAGTCTTGATTTTTCAAAAGATTTTTATATTTTCTCATTTGCATCAGAACATACCATAGCTACCGTCCTTTTACAGAAAAACCCACAAGGACAAGAGCAGCCTATTGCATTTTTTAGCAAGGCATTGAGGGATGCCCCTTTGAAGTACAACATTATGGAGAAGCAAGCATTTGCTTTGGTTAAAGCATTGAAAGACTTCAAAGTGTACATCCTTCACTCACACATCATTGCCTTTGTCCCAAACTCAGTTGTTAAAGACATTCTAACACATGACCCAGATGGTAAGAGAGGTAAGTGGAGTGCTATCATCCTTGAGTATGATTTAGAGATAAAACCCACTAACCTCATCAAAGGCCAAGGTCTAGCTATATTAATGGCTGAATCAAATTGCAAAGTTCTTGATATTCATATGATTAATGCTTTAGATGATCAAGAGGAAATCTCAACACCCATTGTTGAAAACCATTTTATGAATTCCTCTTGGTATGCTGATATTATTTATGTTCTGCTTAATTTGAATATACCTCCAAGTTTGACAAAAACAAAGGCAAGGTTCCTAAAATTGAAAGTTGTAAACTATTGCATTATAGATAAATGTTTGTATTGGAAGAATGCAAGTGGTCTATTGCTTAAATGTTTGCCTGAGTTTGATGCAGAGAAGGTTTAGTACCAGTTCCATGAAGGAGAGTGTGGAGGTCATTTGTACTGGAAGACAACATCCAACAAAATTTTGAGGGCTGGTTTCTATTGGCCTACTCTTTTCCATGATGTACACAAGATGATCATAGCCTGTCATAAGTGTCAAATTTTTGAAGGAAAAAGAAAACTGCTACCCCTCCCTCTGCATCCAATCACTGTTGAAGCCCCATTTCAATAGTGGGGACTTGACTTTATAGGAGAAATCCATCCACCATATTCTGCCCAGCACAGATGGATTCTCACTGCCACAGACTATTTCACTAAGTGGATAGAAGCCATTCCTTGTAGGTAGGCCAATGATTCAGTTATCATAAAATTTATGGAGAATAATATTCTCTCTAGATTTGGCTGTCCTACCAAGATCATCACTGATAATGCAACAACATTTGGATCAAAGAAGATGGTTGATTTCTGTCACAGATATCAGATAACATTGGGGCATTCCACGGCCTATTACCCTCAAGGTAATGGACTTGCGGGATCCTCAAACAAAAGCTTAGTGAACATAATCAAGAAACTATTGGAGGACAACAAGAAGTCTTGGCACACAAAGTTGATTCATACACTTTGGGCTGACCAATTGACTTTGAAGAAATCCATTGGTATGTCACCCTTTCAGCTTGTGTATGGTACTGATGCAATTTTTTCAAATAGCCTTGGTGTACCAATGGTCAAGTTGATTCAAGAGTTGCAGACTAAAGATAATGACATGATTAGAAGAATATATCAGACCATTCATCTTCAACAAACCAGGGAGGAAGTGTATAACAAAGCATTGCAGAAACTAGACAGCATTAAGAAGCTTTTTGATAGAAGAACAAAGGCTAGCAATTTCAAGATTGGGGACAAAGTTTTAAAGTGGGACTCAACAAGGGAAGATAAGGGCAAGCATGGAAAGTTTGAAAACCTATGGCTTGGTCTGTACTCTATTCATTCAGCTGCTGGTAACAATGCATTTTTCTTGTAGGAGTTGAATGAAGCAAAATTGTTTGGGGGTCCTCTCAATGGCAGGATGCTTAAGCATTACTTCTCTTGATTCATGTTATGTTTTGAAGCCTTTTTTATCTTTTCCATTATAAATATTTCATCCACCATTGCATTCAAAGTTGTAAAAAACAAAAATACAAAAACAAAGAAAAGAAAGAAAAGAGGGAAATTTTAAAAAAAAAGAAAGGTATTGCCCCATACCAAAAAGAGAATCAAATTCTGAAAGTGTGCAAGCTCAAATGCCACTCCTGAAAAACACACTTCTAGTTAGTTAAACTATTTAATCTTGACTAATTAGCTTTAAATTTTCCGCTGATAGGATAGTGAATTTGATATGCCAAACTGTCTAATATTGGCTTATCAGTAGATAGTTTAGGATAGAAATTAAAGGTTCAAACATGATCAAAATATGAACCTAAGGTTGCAAAGAGAAATGACTCAAATCTGTTCTATTTTTCTGAGTCAAAGAGATGTAAAAAAATCTAGTTCTAATTAGCTCAAAATATGAACCAGAGAAAAAGGAAAGACAACTCAATAAGAATCAAATCAGAGCTCTAGAAAAGAGGAAGGTAGTGTTATCAAATTTCAGATCTTAAGCCTTCCATTTTTTATTTATTTTTTCTGAAAAATAAATGTCTATGTGCAGCTTGTCTTTATTCCATAGATCACAGCAAGTTAAACAGCTTAATCTTGACTTGACTATTTTTAAATTTATGTTTTATAAATTTAGAGAATAAAAGTCTGTTGGACAGTTTAATCCTAACAGATAGTAGAATAGGTAGAGAAGCATCTGAACTCAACTATTTAATCTGATTTCAGGGAGAAATAAGGAGTAGAAATATATTTGATTTCCTTCTTTCAAAAGAATAAAATGTTGTGAAAAGAGTTTTCCAATCCAAGTGCACTCTATTGAAGAAAAAATGTTAGATCTGTAGGATTAGGTAGATAGAAGTTTGTATTGATGAATATCCATTGTTTTTAATGGTTGCTAAATATGTTTTTCAGAGAAAGATCATCCCAACACAGGAAGAGCAGCCCAATGGATTAGGCAACTGATCAGCCTCCCAGAGAACATTAATGGATATGGCACATGGTTAGCCTCCCAGAGAATGCAGGTCTGAAAGTTCTTGATGCCTTCAAGAAGGCACCATCCCCAAGTGGAGCCACTGTTAGCCACCTGTAAAATTTGATTATCCCAAAAGGTGGATAAATCTATTTTTGAGCCTTCAAGGAACAATTTTTCTCACTAAAAACTGTTGGCTCTTGAAGACTTTTTGAAGGCCTCATGCCTCTATCCAGCCCTCACTGATGTTCCCATCTTGAAAAACTCTGAAATCCTGTTGATTTCCAAATCCAAAATATTGTTGCAAACACCATTTTCTCCTTTCCCTTCTTCCCAAATTAACCTCATCTTTCTATCCCCTTATTTCCCACAAAAATCCCTCATTTTCACATTTCTGCCTTTCCCCTCATCAAAATCCCATTTATAAGGTTTAAGACTCACTCTTGGCCTTATCGGAACCCTCATTTCCTTTGAAAAAACGTTGAAAAATCATAGAAATGAATTTTTTTGACTTAAGCCCCCTTGGGCTAAGTCCCTAGCCTCTCCGCCCATACAAGCTGGCACCATGACCACGCGCTGAGCCAGTCGGGCGCTTATCCGATTTAAATAAATATTTCTTCATAAACCATTAAAAAACCTTTGATATTTATTTAAACCGTTGAAATTCATTTTTATTCATTTTTCCGCCCGTGCAAATTATGGAGCGATCTCGACCGTCGATTCAATCCATAGATCCGACGGTGCTAAGCGCGCCTCCCTATGGATCCCCCAGCCATGCACCATTTTCCAAAAACCACATGGTTTTTAGTGCACCACTCTTCGGTGGAGGGTGGTTTTTGCCCAAGGGCCAGCAATTCCATACGCTGCTTGACACGTGTCCCGAGCACTGTTCTAGAAACCGCCATCCACTGTGTATTAAAGTCATCCATCGCGTGTCATTGTTTGGACCTGGTTTCCCAACGATATCACTATGGACTGTCCGATCTGGGCCCACTGATCCAACAGTGATCGCTCGCCGAAGTTGCTCGATGGTTAACGAAGGTGCGCGCGCGATAGCCGGGCCATCGTATAGTGGCAAATCAATCTCCGTCGTCGATCTGATCTGCAGATCGACGGCCCACAATTCATCACCCAATATCTCCGTCTAACTTTACATTGCCCAATCCTGACTGTCGATCTCTGCGTGGTTGATGGTTTAGATTCATCCTCCTCCTCTGACCGCCTCGTTCAATCTTGACCGTCTATCTCTATACGATCGACAGCTCGGATTTAATTTTTCTTCCGTCCATTCTATGATCTCCCTGATTAATCTTGACCGTTGGATGATGCCATCCAACGGCCCCGCTCCTTCCACACGCCCTCCGATGCAGTCAACCTATAAAAGCATTATTTCTTAATAGTTTTCGTATTTTGTAGGGTTTTTATCATTTTCTCGCAATTTTCGAAGAAGATTCAGAGGCGGAGGGTGACAACCCTCCCGTCTTCGATTCGTCAAAGGAAATCATTCACAGGGTAGAAATGCATGTTTCCTCTATGTTTCCTCAGGCATGGATGCCTTATGAACCCTGTGCAGCCCTGCACAACAGCAAAGAACACAGCGAATCGGGCACAGACAAAGAGTATCAGCGTCGAAGACAAAAACGCACCAGAACAGAGGATTAAAGGACAAATTTGTGGGGATTACGTCTAAGATGCTTATCAAAAGCCTAATCCCCAAATAAAACACAGTTTACAAAAAACCTAAAGTGTTTTATCAAGTAGGAATGCTCCGACCGCCACAATCTGAGGAAAATCGATTCCTCCCAGCTACCATAGTGCCACCTGTTCCTCAAAGTACTCAATCAAGGGCCGAAGTTATTGAAAAAGATCAGATTTTGCCTCATCACAGCTGGAAAAGTTACTTCTACAATGAAACTTAATGCGAAAGATATCTACAGAGTAACCCTAGCATCATGCAGAGCCTCAAAGGTCAACAAGCTCCCACCGAGCTTAATTCATAAGTATAAATCAATTAATATAGTTTCTTGATTTGAGCCCCCACAAGGGCCAAGAAGACATTAACTATGTATTAATTGAAATTGAGATCTTTTATCAGATCTCACCTCCTCATTCTTCTATATATACTACAGCAAAAGTTGAGTGAGGGGTTGTTTGTAGAACTTTGATATACATTTGAGCAAAAAACTTCTGATTGTACATAGTATTCACTGGCTCTTGGAGCTCTGCTGGTGATAGATAGGTTAGGCTGAGATGTGTAGATGGTTGCTAACCTAAAGCACTGGACTTAAAGCTGTAACTAGTTTGGAGCATCAATACAAGCTGATTTATGGGATCTTGGTCTATGTTGACGGTGATGTTTTCCTTATTGTAACCTGTTGTTTTGTTTTTGTTTCCATCTATGTTTCATATTCTCTTATAAAGAACAGCATGCATAGAGTTAGGACCTATTGTATATCAGTAACCTTCTCTGACTGAAAATATTTATCGAATGTTTTCTTCTATTTGTGTTATTTAGGAATGAATTAATTCAGTTTAAGCATAGGAATGCTGGCGTTCCCTCGTCTTATTGTCTTAGTTGAATATTATTCTTAGATGTTATTTTCAGTATATGTTTAGTGAAGATGAATTGAGGAAGATATGGTGAGCCCTGGTCCCAGTATGATCCCACAAACTATCTGATTGTTTCCCTTTTAATGTGTCAAAATATGGCTAGTTTCAAAGTACTTACCAGATCTTAGGCCATTTTTTTGTTATCTTTGTATTTGTCTTGAAAGTAACCAAGTAAAGAAGAGCTAGGAGAGGATTTGTGGTGAGCCCGGCCCGCTAGTTTCTAATCCAAAAGTTGCCTTCAAGTTTCCCTCTGTTTTAAGATGTTTTCTATTGAAAGTGTATAAAAGGCTGGCTAGTTTCAAAGTACTTACCAGATCCTATTTTACTTTTATGTTTTTCTTGAGTCCATGTCAAAGGTTGGCTAGTTTCAAAGTACTTGCCAGATCCTGGGCTGCTCTTGTTTATGCATCTGTTTATTTCTCCTTCCTATTGTATCATTCCATTCCATAAATCAATCTTCAAATAGATCATTAAACATAGATGACTTTCCCCATGGACCACTTTTGCCTCTTGCTGTTCCAATTAAACCCTATTATGACTCCATAGCCCAGTGGACTAAAACCTGCAATTGTCTATCTTGTTGACTGAAGCTCACTCTGATTGCCTGCAACTTCTCACCTTTGAAACTTTTTGCACTCGGAACTTTCCACCTTGAACAGTAATCATGCTCAACCATCCAAAAAACAAACAAACCCTTGGCCTTCATAACTATCCTAATATCATTACCCCAAACTTCAAAGACAAATCCATCTTTACTCTCATTTGAGAGATCCCTCTTCGGATTCAGGAGGGCTAGATCCTAGAATCCCAAAATTGGTTGAGACGATGTTGTTTCTGTAATTGGACTCTGCCAATCTTGCTAATAAATTACAAATCCCCAACACAGTTTACAACAAAACTTAGAAAACAAGAATAGAAGAAATTCCTCAAGAAAGAGGGCTGCAACACATGTATTGACTACAAAATAGCTTGACAACGTTATTTATAAGAGCTACAACATTTGTATATTACACTCTAGATCTAGAGAAGATCTGTGTATAAAAGGTCAGATCCATTTCATATCTGTACACTAGAAAGGCTCCTTTACAAGATCCCCTTGGGTTTTGATCAAATCATGCAACACAAAGAGTAGATATAAGATCTAAAGTAGCAGATCTGCAGTAGTATTTAGAAATTTCTGAAGACATTTACAATAGAATAAGATCAAATATGTAGATAACATGGATCATCAATCCAATCCATGGATCACCATAGCGAAGGGCGAAACCCAAGCACTAGAGATCTCTCCTCAAAAGTGGGTCAAAACACCCTGCAACTTCCTTCTTGCAAATAACGTAGTCCTGGAAGGGAAACTACACTGTAGGTTTAAGCATTTGGTTGGCCTGATGCCAATACCTGAAATATCAGCTCCAAATGTTCAGAAATATCTTGCCCATGGGATAGAAGACTTTCCCAATGAAAAGAGGCCCTGGAATGGCCTAGATCTTAGCG